>DWQX01000074.1:0-67328 GCA_018245475.1 Pharmacophagus antenor
TCCCATGTTCAGTATTGGGTTGTCATACTTCAACTTATTGGTTAACACCATCACCTTTGTTTTGTGTGGTGCAAACCCAAGTTTGTTTTTGACCCCCCAATCATGAACATCGGCGAGAACCACAATTGCCTCTCTCTGGATCTCCTCGGTCTTCTGCCCGGAGAAGATCAACACGACGTCGTCTGCGAACGCCTGACAGTGTATCCCGCGCTTCTCCAGTTCCTCAAGAAGTGGGTTCAGGAGCAGAGTCCAGAAGGTTGAGCCACTCAGCCCCCGCGTACCTAACGAACACCTTGCGTTCGCTGAAGTAGCTATCGACAAGGCGTCGCAGATTCACGGGGCAGCGAGACTCGGCCAGTCTGCACCGTATAGCAGGCCACTAGGCATTGTCGAAGGCTCCCTCTATGTCCAACGATACCAGCACGACGATCTTCTTCTCCCTGAGCCTCATCTTGATGTGCTGGACCATGTCATTGAGGGAGTCCTCGGTAGACCTTTGTGGCATAAAGCCGTATTGGTGGTTGCTGATATACGGGACAGAGTACCACCGGATCCTACGGACCAACATTTTCTCGAGGATCTTGCCCATTACGGGCAAGAATCCTATCGGTCGGTAGGACTTCGGGAGCGTGTAGTCCTCCTTGTCCGGTTTCCGCAACGCTACAACCACTGCCTCCTTCCACCTCCTTGGGAAGTAGGATAGGGTGAGACACCGGTTGGAGAGCGCTAAGAACTGGCTAGCATCTACGGTGATCGTCGCCCGGCAAATGTCCGCAGTGAGACCGTCTGCGCCAGGAGCCTTTTTGGCATTGAAGGTCGACATGGACCATCGGAGTTCCTCCATCGTGAAAGGGGGGTCGCATGACTCATCATGCTCCCCTTCGTTGATGTCATCGGCTTTAACTCTTACAGCTCTGTGGTCCATATTGTCCTCCCTAGAGGTGTCCTCTGGGAAGAAAACCTCCGCCAGGATCCTGGCTGATCCCTCTGCGTCCAGTACCCGTCCTCCCTGGACGAGGGGTGCGTAAGCTATACGTATTTGTAGTAGTGATGGTTTGTGTGTACAAAGCCACTAGACACGGAGGTCCCTCGTTCGATTCATTGGGCACAGTAGTGGTGGACTCTGGATGGCTGTAGAGTTATTAAAAAAAAACTCTGGCTAGCTACCACCCCCAATCTCATTCTGCCGCAACAACATTAGTGTGTTCCGGCAGTCTCACATTTGAGTAAGAATTACTCTAGGCGAACACTTTGATCATTTACAGCCACATTTTACTTGATATCAGGTGCAATCCAGGTGAAGTGTAATCTCGTAAGCAACAAAAATAAAATATTTGATAAATTTTAAAATACTAAGTAATAGTACAAGAAAAATTGTATTGTCTATAAAAAGGAACTGAGATATAATAATATAAATGTAATATAAAAATAAATCTTTACTTTACCCCACAGTAAGACTTCAACTTTCTTCATAAAATATTGATGTATGTAGTAATTAAGAAATACTTGCATTACAAAAATCGTTAATTCTGCAATTATTTTATTTCCCTTACGTTAGGGTAGATATTTACAATTTTGATGGCATTTTCATTCATGAACTATAAACATTATCCGTATTAGATAACTGCTACATCAGTATCCGGATTCCTGTCGCTCTGTGGAGGTCTTGGATTTGGATTTAGCGCAGTGCTGCTGCCGCAACTCAAAGTCGACGAAGAATATCCATATGATGAAAAATACGTCTCATGGATTGGTAAGACATTAAATAAACAGAAGCTTATCTTTTTTTTTATTTTCGGATACTTATTTTTTCCTCATAAATAAAAAAGTAGGAAATCGTGATCTAAAAACCGTAATTACTATCTAACTGTAAAAGATACTGTGTAATTTACTATTCCTCTAGATGTAAAGATAGTCTTCAGAAAGTGAGAAGAACTGGATAATGGATGTATATATTTCTTCATGTCGATTTTCGAAATTTCATTTATACAACATATTTTAGTCTAAAACAAAAACCTATAAACCTAGGACAATGCTTGATTTAATTATTTAATTTCTTTTACTATATTTTTAATGTTAGAAAAATTTTCGAATTCTTGTCAGGTGGTAACCGATAATTACTAATTCCTTTCTCCCTGTAATTTTAAAACTAAAACAAAGTACCGTTTTGTTTTTCAGCTTCCATCACCCCACTGTCAATGGTCCTCGGCTGCATATTCGCTGGTTCTATTATGGATATACTTGGAAGAAAACCGGGTCACGTTATCTTGGCATTTTCTTTCACCGTTAGCTGGATAGTACAAGCATTTGCCAATAATAACCCTGTAATGCTATTGGGAAGATTCCTAACAGGACTATGTTCTGGTGCAATAAGACCAATAACACTAGTTTATTTAGGAGAAATAGCTGACCCAAAATATAGAGGAATTATGTTATTTACCCCATCAATGGCTCTTACTTCTGGACTTATATTGAACCACGCGTTAGGCGGCTTTGTTTATTGGAGGACAAATTCACTGATTTGTAGTGCACCGAGTATCTTATCAATCGTACTGTTGCTAGTTTTAAAGGAAAGCCCTTTGTGGTTAATATCTAAAGGTAAAGTAGACGAAGGGGTTAAAATTTTTAAATGGTTCCGAGGTGAAACTCAAGAGGCGGAAAAGGAATTAAATTCCATATTAGCAAAACAAGATGAGAAAGCATCAAAGTTTTCTATGAAGGATTATTTTCAAATTGACTTCATCAGGCCCTTATTCGTCTCTTTTTTTCTTTCAGTTTCGATGCAGTTTAGTGGATCAAATGTTATAACGTTTTATGCTCAAGATGTTTTAGGCATGATAATACCAAAAGATTACGATTCGTTTATGCTTATGGTTTTAACAGATACTGTAAGACTGGTAGCTTCAATTTGTATATTTTTGTTGGGCAACCGATTTCCAAGGAAAATCTCCTTTATGTTTTGTAACTTTGGAGCTAGTTTGTTGCTGTTTAGTTTGTTACTTTTCTTATATTATGACCCATCTCACGTTAAGTGGCTATCTGTTGTTTTATTAGTATTATACATTGCCATGGGTAGTGGCATAGTTACGTTTGCCTGGTCATTTGTAGCTGAGCTTTATCCATCCAAATTGCGTGGGATTGGATCGGGAGCTAGTTCAGCTATTTCGTATTTCTTGTTATTTGTTTCAGTTAAAATAACGCCAGGAATTATAGCCACGTTCGGCGAAAAAATTCTATTCTGTATGTTTGCTACGATAATAACTGTTAACGGGTTTATATTATATTATTTACTACCTGAAACTAGAGGTCGGAGTTTACAGGAAATAGAAGATAGTTATAAAAAGAATAATGTAGAAGTATCTCGGTTATAAAAAAAATATATTGCCTTATTTATCATTATTTATATAAAGTTAAAAAAATTTAAACACATAACCCAATTTCAAAGATACAAAAACCGTTTGTAGTGCATTGAAATGGCAGTGGATTGAACACATGTTACGAGAAAGCAAAAAAAATGGACAAATAAGTAACGGAATGGTATCCGAGGGACGACACTAGAAATAAAGGAAGACGAATCGTTTGGAAGACGAAAAAAGAAGAATAGCTGGACCAAAATGGATCCGTATAGCCAGAGAAGCTCTTTGTCAGAGGACAAGTTGTTTCGATAATAATAACTTACATTTTTAGTTAAATTTCTCTAACGTTGTAAACAGTAATGTAGGCTCATTTAATTTTGTTCATGTTATTCATATTTTTTTATGCTCCACACCGCTAAAAAAACCCGTTTTTTCTGTCGTACCAAAAGTTAGATACATCCAGGGCGGAGGACGAATAAGAAGGAGTTGAATTTTACAGAAATTTCATTCCTATGTATATTGGTAAAAAATATTTTTGTCCAGGAATACAAAATAACCATTGGTCAAATAAACTTTTAAGTAAAAAAAGTAATTGTATTTTATTTATAGATTATTTATATAGTGTAAGCAAAAAGTTTTTGTTTAACATTTTAGGTGAATCTTATTAATACTAAAAAGTGACAGAACGAATAAATCGCTGCCTTGAAAAGAAAATGCTGACTTACCACCAGATAAATGAGACAATGACATAGGTGACAGCGAGGCGAAGATGGTGAAGCGCATTCATCTCGCTATCTTCAGCCAGAATATTTAATGGCGCAGTGGTTTGCCTTAAAAGACGAAAGTCTCAAGTTTGATTACCGGGCCACATGAGTAGTGGCGTCTGGATGGTGGTAGTTTTTTCGAACCTGCCTGTCTAGCTGCCACCTTCACAGTCAATCTGCCGCCATAACACTATTGCTGTTCCAGTAGTCATACATTTGAGGGAAATTGTGTTCAGAGCGAATTAACATATAGACATAGAGGTCAAGTGTTAGTCCATTACAGATGAAAGCAGACAGCCTGAAAACAGCAATACCGTTTTGACCACAGATTGACAATAGCAGGTTATCCTAATAAATTAACGAGTTACAGTACTTCAAACCGTTGCATAATAAAATTTGCACGTTACTGTTCGACCGTGTAAGCTTTTCAGCAGTAGAATATCTTTTTTAAACTGTACAAAAGTAAGTAGCTTTGATAGAACCTAAAAATTCACTATGTTCTTGTCATAACTTAGTTATTATAGCGCCATTGAAATCGTAAAATAGTTACGTTAGTAGGCACCCCGGTAATGCTTCGTGATGACAGGTACATATAATGGAAATGTACTTGCTTTAAAATAACTGTACCATATAACTTTATAATCCATTTATGAACTATAAGTGCTATTTAAATAACGCATAAACGAACTCCGAATAAGAAAGAAACAAAACAGCAAATGAAATTATGGAGCTCAGAATCAATATTTACTATTTTACCTTCCTGAGGTTGGAAATATTTTCTACATTTAGATAAACTTTAAGATACACATATCTCGACACAAAAAAAAGTATTATCAAAATTAGACCAATCAAAAAAGATGAATGATTATACAAGATTAGGAACAAGTAAAAAACATATTCAGTTAAAATTGATTTAAAAAGTAATAAATGTTATGAATTGTTAAGAACATTTGTATAAAAATCTGACTAAATACGTAATTGAAATAGATTTGTCCCTTTATAAATATTATTATACCAGAAAAATATCATTAGCTTAAAAACTTTTATGGGTGAGAGCTTCAAAATATATTTATTAATATGATATAAGCATTGTAAGAAATAAAAAAAATATTAACAAAACTAAATTATAATTTCAGTCTTTAAAACGTCAGTCTTTAATTAACATACAGTGGAGAATAAAGATTTACATATGTTAATTTGTCCATTCCACTTTTTCCGGTTATATAGGACTCTCTTGAATTTCCCTCCTCACAGGTCCTGTATATGTTATAGGTATAAGTTGTTCACCTTTTGAAAAACTGGCTTTAGCTGCTGCTATTAGTCAAAACACCATCCGATGAAAGTCTAGATTTAATCACTTCTGGATTTACAACGTCGGGAAGCTTGAAATGTCTAATGAATTGTCGAGAAATAAAGCCATGCTCATCTCTCTTTTCTTCATGTTTACCTTCAATGACGACATATCCATGTGCTGTCTTGACTGCTATTTCATCCAGAGCGAAATGATGAACGTCGACGCTGATCTACCATTCTTTGTCAAATTTTATAGAAGACAGCGATTTGCGGCCACCGCCATCTTAAACGTGACATAAGAGGACTGATCGTTGCCAATCAGCAGATCTTGCGGATTAAACATCAATCCGAAGTTCTGGTCAAGGAGTCGGCGTGGCCAAAATGGCAGTTTGTTGTCGATTGTTACTCTCAATGTTCAAATACGTTTTGATGAGTCACGCCACAGCTGCTCTTATATATTTCCCTGGCTACGTGACAAGCGCAGTAGGAGCATGCATGAAGCAATGAGAATATTCTCGTTGCAGAACCGTGCTCGATGATTACGTCACTTGTTTATTTCAATTGTGGTGCATAGTGAGCATCGCTATTATTACGCACACGGGAGTTTGGCACTGGACAATCATATTTGCTGACTCATTTAAAGTGTTATGTATGCATTTTAAATTACACTTCCGATATAAATAAAAATATTAAAAACGTTGAAAACCGTGTATTTGAACACGGTGAACTTTTTTGTTTGAATAATAATAATCCATGTATTAATATACAAGATTTAAAAATTGTGTATAATAGATGTAAAGATTGCACATTTAAGTAAACTATGGTAAAAATCATAAATAATTACATTCGTTCACATTTTAAATTTTTCAACGCCTTAAGGATTTAGTCACAGATGACCCCCGTGCAATTTTGTGGAAAAAATGTATGGTTTGGATGTTATACTTATTTCTTTGATTTAACATCACTTGCAGGTTCCGATTTAGGAGGCGGTGTAGTAACAGTAGCATTTGTTGCTGATGATGTTTTAGTATTTGTCACTGGTGATGTTTTAGTATTTGTCGCTGGTGATGTTTTAGTATCTGTAATCAGTGATGTTTTAGTATCTGTAACTGGTGGTATAAGAGATACGTTTTTATCTTCGTTGGGCCCTGAATAACTGATAGGTATGACAGTTTCACAGGGCAAACTTGTGTCGTAAGTTTTTCTAGGAGCTGTTATAGTAAGAACACCATCGGAGGATAACTCTGATTTTATAGTGTTAGGACAACAACCTTCTGGTAACCTGAATTTCCTGATAAATTGCTTCACTACCTGGCCAGTCTTTGTTGTCCTTTCTAACTTTCCCTCAATAATAACATAATCAGGGACAGCCTTTACGCGAATTTCTTCCTTTTTAAACTGATGTAGGTCCAAGCTTATTTGAAATTTCTCTTTAGCGATTTTGATATGTGGCCTTATACCTCTGGTATATCTAATCAACGAACTGAATTTTGGCCGAATAACAACATTTTTGAAAGCATTTAAAAACATTTCTAGTAACTGTTAATATTTAGTTCAATAATTACCTAAAACATTTTGTCATTGCATAATTTATTAAAAAAATATTGAAAATTAATTATCTTAAAAGTTTTTAAGAAAATCTAGCCATCCATGAAATTTAATGACGTTGACATATTTACTGTCTTGTTTAAAGAGGTTTTGGTCATTGCGTTTTTACTTTATTATAACAAAAATATATATGTTATAGCTAATTAAATCTTTACTCAACCTCAAAGTAGACTGGGAGGGAAATTTCCATGTAATTTTGTCCGCCTATTGTGCACTTTTTGGTGCAAATAAAGTTTAAAAGTAGATACAAATAATTATTATTGGTGGCAAATGTAAAGTAAAATGTTTCACTCAAATTCATAATTTTGTCAGTGAAAGTAGTTATTGATACAGTATTTGTACACTGTTAAGTGTAAACATTATTATTAAGTTTTAACGATGAACCTTTACTTTTTTTCTTTCTGTAATTTTAGCTACTTACCGGTAAGTCTTGTCAAAATCGATCCAACCGTTTCGGACATGAACCACAAAAAACAGTCGAAATAAAATGGTTTTTTGGCATACCTAAGTTCAAAAGTTTAGATACATTTTTTAAAGTTAGTAGTGGGTGGCGCTTGATTTTAATTTTTTTTCATGTATCAATCCATTAAATTTAATTAATCAATTTTTATTTTATGGACATGAACTAAGAATTGACTTCAATATTTTTTACATTACTTGCCGAAATGAGTTTGTCCACAAGAGACACGAGAAAGGCACTTCTCGGCAATCCAACATTTAATTAATTTAACAATCTTTTAATTAAAATGGGGATTTGCCTCAAAAGCTCGTTCTCTCTATCGATAGAACCAATCAGCTTGGCCCTTTAATCTCTAATTAATAATATTTGCGAATATTGTGGTCATTAATTTTGTAATAGAAAAAAAACTAATTTAAAATAAGAATACAATAATTTTTACTAAATTCCGAGAAATAAACATCAAAACACCAATCAAGCTTGCAATTACGATAGTGCAAATAAAGTTCTTATATCATTATTACTAGTAAGTAATCTTTGACGTTTGTAATCATTTAAACGCTTATAATCATTGTAGTTATCGCTATTTTATTTAATCACTTTATTTGGAATACAAGACAGTAAACACTAAATCTTATTCGTGTATAAAGTGAAGTATGTAATCTCTAGAAACAAGAAACAAGTTCACTGACTTTAGACTAAGCTTAGAGAAATACTTTTTGCTTAAATCACATAACAACTGAGAGAAAATATTTTACATTTCATAACATATTGGCATATATAATAAAACATCAAAAAAGTGTATCAATACGTTAGTAGGTTAACTAGATTGTCTATTACTAAAAACTGAATACGCGTACATTGATTGGCAAAGAAGCCATAACATAAAAGAAACGATGAATACAGATTCGACTAATAATAAGATTCTTAATCTATACAAAATAAGTGCGACGTTAGACAAAATCTTAAATACAATTATTTTAGAACAAAAGAGACCAGTCAAAAATTAAAACCACATAGGAAACCGCTAACAGACTTTTCGCGTATTAACCAATAGAACTAGGTTAATAATTCCTACTATCAGTTCTTTTAAATTATTCTGGGTATCACTGCGCCATTCATTAACGACGTAAATACACAGCAAAGGATATGCCGCACTGAAATTCTGGTCCCCTATGAATTTTTACATATGCAATTTTGAATATCGTTATCAAATGAGCAGGTGGAAAGGTAGCCCACAATAGTACGAGAAAACAACATAAATAACAAAAAACTATAGCAAATAAACAGAGTAACCTTAAGATAACTTTTGAGAACTTTTCTGTGGATTGAATTCCAATTAAAAAAAATTGACAAAGGAAACAAGGTAATAATATAATTATTTTTTGAATTGTACTGTTTATTGTATTATTACAAAGTTAAATGGAAAATAAATTATCAGTCTTAAATAAACATCTGTAGAAAAAAATAGTTACAAAGCATAAGACCGTTAGTTGATTTAATTTTTAGCTTCTTCTTGAGGAGCATCCTTGATTTCCTTGCGCACCGGTCCAGTTTGTTGGATCGGAATAGTTCTCTCGTCTTTCTGGACAGCTTGTTCTTGTCTCGGGGCCACTACGGTCAACACGCCATCAGAGGAAAGTCGGGATTCAACAGTTTCAGGTCGACAGCCTTCCGGCAAGGCATACCGGCGCACGAACTGACGGGAGATGTAGCCGTGCTCGTCTTTCTTCTCCTCGTGCTTTCCTTCGATGACAATGAATCCATCAGCGGTCTTCACGGTGACTTCCTCCGGAGCGAAATGCTGAACGTCCAAATTGACTTGGAATTTATCCTTGTCGGCTTTGATGCTCGAACCGATGTCTCGCGCTGCAGCAGCTAGCTGCCTCCAAGGACGGTAATAATCTCTCGATAGTATGGGACTAACAGCAGCAGTAAGCAGGTCATCAGGAGTCAACGCCAAGCCGAACTCCTGGTCCAAGAGACGGCTGGGTCGGTCCCATCCCAAAACGTACGGTAGTAAAGACATTATTCGCTTGAAAAGTAAGCGCACTTCTAAAGTAGATCGCTTGTATTAGCTCTCCGAACACTTACAACTCGCTTGCTCGATTCAAATCTGTGCAGTAGGGCGCGTAACGGAGCCTTATATATTCGTTAGCTACCGCCATCTAGTAGCGAGTGGAAATTTCTCGAATGAAACGCAGTATTGGTAAACACGACGGAGATCACGTACACATTGACGCAGTAAAATTTGCCGGCCGGCGAATTAAATGTAAACAAATAACAGTACTAGTTTCAACGCATAAAATAATTGATAATACAGACATTTCTTGACGTTTTGGTACAAAACCATTATCATAGTTTGTGTTTACATGCATAAACAATGTTACTGAAATAATTTTAGAACGCAATAAATTTGAATTGAAACTATTTGAAAGTTCAAGAACGTTCGGAGTGTTTATTGAGAAGGCACTTATTTTTCGAAGATCGATAAAAGCTTATCGAAATTAATAATGGTTTAATAACTTGATAAAAGTATAATTGTAGATAAAGATTACGATTCTGAATTTATAATTTTTTAAACCTCGACTAAAATGAGGGGTTATACATATTTGAATATCTGTTTATCAAGATTTCTGCCTTAGACCTTTTTATGACAACGACGATCGCGATCTCGGTCCTGAGTTCTTAGCTATTACTTTTTTCTCTTTTAAAATTAGTTCAGTTTTAATATCAAAAATGTAGGTCTACATTTTTTATTATCTCGGAAAGGTAAATTAATAACAACTAGTGAAAGTCTTTAATTTACTGAATAGGTCTGGAATTTTTGTATTTCCATGTATACTTAAAATTTTGAAGATGATTTTGAATAATCTCTACATACATTTTCTAATACTAAATAAACTAAGATATAAGAAAAGCTTAAAAACGTTATCATCACTTGAGTTCGCGATACGCTATTTAATGCTTTCTACAAATACAATTGAATTAAAAGTATTAAGATAGCCTTGAAATATAAAAAGTTTGGTTTATCTTATACCTTGAAGATGTTTTATTATTAATAAATGTTGTCATAACAAAAGAGATGCACTTTCAACAAAGATAAAATTGTTTATTATCGACTAACAAACAGACAAAAACTTCGAGTGCCTTCCCACCTCACTCATCCCCCGATATGCTGAAACGTGACTCATGTGTAGGATTTATGCGAAGGATTTTTTGCAACAGCTTATATGTACATTTATAAAAGAAATCCACATCGGAACAATTTATTTACTAATAAATTTGAGTTTTAGATATTTATAACTAAAAAATAATTATTATTCCTGGTAAATATAATAATAATAAATATTATAACTGGTAAAGTTTGTTCTATTTATTACTTTCACCAGTACTACACACATCAAAAAAGTCTAAGCTATACATACTATTTCAAATGATTAATCAATGATTATATCTTTTCTTACCAAGTAGGTAATACCTATGTAAACTTTTTTTTATCTAGAGGACATACTGGCTGGTTGAAAAAAAAACGTGTATCATTTCTTGAGAAATGCTCCAGAGACGTGTTTTAAAGTACTTGGATAGAGTGACAACAACCCAACATTGGTAGACTTACTAAAATTTCATAGGGAGCAATTGCCGCAAGATAACATTAACAGTCTCATCGAGTCTATGAATAATCGGTGCCAGCAATTTCTCAACAATTACGTGAACTTTAATAGGGCTGAAGGAATTCGAGGAAACCGTGGAATTTGCTCGATATGATTTTCCTTTGTCTAACGCATGCGCTATGATGACTGAGAGATAGATTAAAGGACATGTATGAATTCTAAAATCAATACTTTTTAAGTAAAATATTGCTATGAGACGAGGACATGCGGCGTCCATCTCTTAAATTCTCGACGATTGTCCATATTAAAATTCATTAAGAAGCTATGTGGAACATAAATCATACCAACAATGTCACATGATCTCAAGTAAACAACATTTGTTTTTACGACTTTATTAATCATTAGCAAATTATTATTATAGTTTACAGTTTTCATAGTCTAAAATACCAACCGTCTCATTAAAAAAATGTCCGAACACAATTTACTGGTAGGTCATTGTAGCCGTTCAGCGCGTCTGCGCTTGTCTGTCGCTAAACCGCGGTATATTCATAACTGCGTTTCGAAATAAAGGGTGATAAAGTTAAATAAATAATTGTAGGAGTAATGAGACTCGTAGTCATGTGCCCATTGTGGTGCTGTTGTAAACATCAGAAGCAAAACCAGATTCAGACCGGGCAGATGTCACTGATAATTATGTGAAAATCCTAATGTAATTGACACTTCTTTGTATAATTTCCAAGACCGATTTCTCACGCACATCATACCCAAAAGCATAAAGGAATATTGATTATACATACATAATTAGTTTAAACTTATTTCTCGGCCTTTTAGCTAAGATTAAATTATATATTAGACGAGACTGTACACAAAAACTGTACCTAGTAGTTACACTGCCCATCAACAAAGAGCAATTAATATTACTGGTTCAGTGATGGAATAATGCTTCGTCATTTCTAGATGACGATTGGGAGGTACAATAGTGAATCAAGTATACCCTCTACTAGTGTTGTGTGTCTCGCCCCCTTTATTCGTTCCGCTAATCAAAGTAACATGCCAATTTACTCTTCCAGTTTTATTCTACTCTTCTTTCCATTCATTCATTTCATACTCCGTTGATTTTAAGCATTATCTCAATCACACGAAAGTTCAAAAAATAAAAGTTACTACTGCATTAATGTGTGTGACAATAATGTATTTATATTCTTTATTAACATTCAGTTATTGAGAAAATTACTTCGGTTATAAATAATTTCCTGTCGAGAACTGAATATTAATAAAGAAAAAAGAAATCTAAATTGATTAGTTTTATATGTTCAAAAACAAAAAGTAAACTTGCAATAGGCCACCGTTAAAATTAATAGTAAAAAGTAAAAAATAATGTCAAATAAATTAGCGCGACGTATTATAAATTTTATTACGCTAAGATTAAAATATTAAAAGTAAACTCACCACAGCACTACTTTCTTATATACATAGAATATTTAGGTTAGATAAGATTATATAACCTCGATAAAAAACAGCAAGAATTTTAAAACGTAACAACGATTGCGAACATTCCGAACATGACCTACTCCATCCTTCGAGAATTTATTCGACGGTGTAACTACGGCGTCTACTTTGGTTCAGTTCTAGACATTTCGCGAAAGTACATTGACACCGACCTTGGTACCACAATGCAGGGTCGCTCAAGCAATGGGTCGCTTATTTTAAATTAATCATTTAAAGAATGGGTATAGCAACAATAATGATATAAATGCAATATGTTGGTGTCCTTATTTTTGGTTTTGCGTAGTGCTTTTCCGATATCTTTTTCTTTTTTAATATTACTGTTTTTATATTTTAGAGATATAGTATCTAAATTTAGTTATTTTATAAATGGGGCTGTGCAATTTGTCTCATTTATAAAAGATATTGACGGAATTTTGGGATCCTTGGTACCGTTTTTCTTTATATTTGTATACTTTTAATCTAGTTATATCCCAGAAAAATATGTAATAATGCGGCCCTGGGATTCATAACCTCTGTAGTTTGTTCTGTTGCCTCTAGAATTATCTACTCGGTACTAGATGGCGCTCTTGCGTATATAAAAGAGCGCTCACACTGCTGTCACGTCATTTGAAATCGATACGTGTCGTTCTTAACAAACGCTTGTACGCAAATTTCGTTTCGAAAAATGTCTCTATTACCATACTTGTTTGACGATTGGGGCTATGGACGCCCTCGACGTCTTTTAGATCAACACTTTGGCTTGGCGCTGACACCTGATGATCTACTATCTGTTGCAGCTGGCCCGTTGCTATCCAGGGAGTACTATAGACCGTGGCGCCATCTAGCAGCAGCTGCGAGGGATTTAGGTTCAAGCATAAAAGCCGATTCGGATAAGTTGCGGATCAATTTGGATGTCCAGCATTTTGCACCTGAAGAAATATTAGTAAAAACAGCAGATGGATATATTGTTGTGGAAGGAAAGCACGAAGAGAAGAAAGATGATCACGGTTTCGTTTCTCGACAGTTCGTGAGGAGATATGCATTACCCGAAGGATCACTACCAGAAACTGTAGAATCCAAGCTTTCGTCTGATGGCGTTTTAACAATCACAGTGCCACGTAAAGTTCCAGAATCGATCAAAGGTGAACGAAAAGTGCCAATTGCTCAAACGGGTCCTGTTCGCAAGGAAATTAAAGATCAGAGTGAGGGTACCAGTGATAATAAAGAATAAATTGTGAAAGTCTTTGTTTATAAAAAGTGTATTCTCCCTTTTGTTACGCGTGAAGAGATAGTGGTTACCTTAGTTAAGACTGATTTAATTTTTTAACGGGTCAATGTTTCCTACAATAAATTTTTTTCTGCGTCTAATTAGCCTTTTATTTTCGTACTGCTCACGTGCGATTGTTATGTATTGTAACTTCGCCCAAGTAAACGGAGGACGAGTCTCACTCATCAATTAACTGAAAGTTTTAAACAATTTATACAAAAATTTTACACATGATTTATATATTCGTGAAAAACACTCAACTGGTTAATATAATATAGATTGTTTGATCGCCTTCGTGGCGTCGTTTAACCGCTTGAGTTTAATGTGGAAGGTTCCTGGTCTCAAGCCACAGGAGTAATAGTGTGGAGTATGGAAGGTAGTAGTGATTTTCGAACATACCTGAATAGCAGCTACCACCTTCGATGTCGATCTGCCGCCATAACCGCATTACTGTTCCAGCAGTCGTATATTTGAGAGAAGTATATTCTGGACGAACATGATTCATCATCTACGGCCTCATTGTCATTTAATATCTGGTAAGATTGAGGTAAATTGTTATTCTTTAACAGATAAAAAATGTAAGCCCTTTAAGACACTGACTTGAAATGTAAGTACTAATTTGAGAAACAAATTTTAATACTTGGATGCTTGATATTTCATAAATCTTTGGATTGCCAAATTTACTATACTACGATTGCTTTACTGCGATCGACAAAAGTATAGATTATCTCGATTTGTATGAGAATAATTATATAATGATAGACGCATGTCATAATCTATAGTTGCGGTTATTTTATAGTTTATTACTTTTAACTTGATTTATAATACCTGTGATTGTTCTGTACAAAACTGACTTTCACCCCAAAGACTTCGCAAAAATTTAACACTTCATAAAAGCTGCATAGGTTTAGCTTTTAATTAATCAAGTCATTTTAGTAACTAACGAACGTAAAATCAATACTTCCTATTTTCGTAACAGGCAGACATTTTTCTTTAAATTTTTACGGGTCCAGCTTTAGAGTTAATATTTTCCAAAAAAGTTATCATATGAGATACAAGAAAGAAATATGCCAATTAATTTGAGACAATTTGAGGTCGCTTGTTAGAAAATCATAAAAAAACATCAGTGAAAGGAACATGAAATAAAACTATCGATAATATATTTGTACCAATCTGTTTAATTAGCTACAACGGAATAATGATAGAACCACCTCGCAAAGAATAGTGGGTAAATAAATAATTTTTTATTATATAATACATGTCATAATAGTAGTGTATAAAACAATTTATACTTTTAAAAGCTCAGTTACGCATATCACTACAGTGTATTCACAATAGTATTTATAACTTATTTCAATATCGATTTGGAAATGCATGATGACGATTTGTCAAATTTTAAGGTTATGCCCGAAATTTTGTAGATAAAATAGTGTTTTACTCAATAAATTCTATATAGTTCTTAATGTGTATTATGCGGTATTCGTGTACATAAAACATGGTTCAAATAATTTTAAAGAATTTCCTTAAAAACCACCACATATTTTGTTTTAAATGTATATTGTGCAATATTATGCAATATTATTACCAGTTAAGAAATAAAACTTACCCTGATTAAATGCTATCAAAATTACATTCATCGTTTGATTTTCATTTTGTTGTACAACAATTTGAATTTTACATTATGTATTAGTAAAACGTTTAAACTTTAATGCAATGCTTCGAGGTTAATAATATAGATAATTTTACAACTTTTCCAAACCGATATTAAATCATCCTACAATTCACAACGTTATACCAGCCAAAATAGTAACAAGAAATAAACACAAATTACAAACTTATAACTAAACACAAGTTACGTAAAGAGACTAAACGGTAAACAGAAGTGAAATGTGAATTATCATTTAATGTCAAAAAATTGCATATTTATAAATATTACACTTCATAAAAAAATATATAAATTTAAGAGAAACATCGCCTGTAATGAACGCATGATATTTTATTGAAATATTATGGAAGTCAGTTGCAAAATTTCCAATTATTCTATTTTAATTATGTCAACGAATTATGTTTATAAAAATTTAAAAATGAAAAAAATGTTGCTATTATTTAACTTTTTTACAATTACTGTGTAGATACCGAATTTATTGTTGGATTGACTGAAATTAATTTGAATGATGTGAATTACGTGTTAAATAGTTAGACATTAATTGTTGTAAAAATTTGTAATGTTTCTGACTTAAAAGAATAAAACGAGAAAACTAAGAATATTAAAAGCTGTGCAAGTTCATGGCTTCATTTGTTCCTTTTTTAATTTATAGTATAACATATTTAACATTAGTGTATATTTACACGGAAGGCGTGAGGCGTGTGTACATAATATCGATGTTAAGGAAGTTGCTTTTAACTCTTTAAATACGAGTGCTGGATATATCCGGTATTCATATTATGTTCGGTAATATGGTATTTATATTAAATTATCTTTTAATATTATAGCCCGAAAAAACATTGTATTATTTAATATGGATTTTGTATAGGGTAGGAAAATATTCATAACGTCTATGCATATTTCTGTACCACGCGTCACTCGTACCGAAAGGGTTAATTATTTTGAGATGTAAATAGTGTAAACATATTGATCAATTTATTTCTATTTTTTAAATAACGTTCCGGTTATAATTATTAGATCGCGCCATTGACACACAGCTTAAGAACTAAAGTTTATATATAAAAATTTAATTGCAAAAACGATATTTTCGTTATTTTTCTAAGAAATATTTATGTATTTTAACAGATTAATATTACTACAGAAGTGTTCTTTCAGTTCCAGCTGAAAAATTTTTGGAGGTATAATGCAGGGCTTTAGCCGCTAAGAGTCGGGCATGATTAGTTCGTTATCCCTGCAGTGTAGGAATATTTAATGCAAGATTTAGAGGTTAAGATCATTTTCAAATACGTATGATGTAGAATACTATTTACATCTCGAGGAATTCATTAACGTATGATATCGATACAAAGAAATTAAAGTAATATCAGGGCAAAAAACAATTTAACGGCTAGAGTGCTATGTAAATTTAATTTTTACTTTAAACAATTCGCCTATATTTCTTTACTTTAAATCTATGTATATTTTCTATATTCTAAGCTACGTAAAGATTTTCGCCATCTTGCTTTGCAAAGTCTAATGCTAAAATACAATAGGTATAAAATTGAGCTTCATTGATATGTTTCGTTAGAATCAATTTTGCTTTCCTCGCGAATTAATAAAACTTGAACATTGCTAGAACCAATAGGGAGAAAAATTATATTATTATATAGAGAAATAAATAAGTGGTCAGCACACGACAAACATTAAAATTATATATATATAGACAGGTAAAGTGCTATATTCAATAAATTCAACGTTCGGTAGCAAATATGTGGGTACATATATAATATTAATGTCACGTATTAAGCATACCCTATATATATAAAATAATAAAAATAGTTGTTCAAGTTTACCAGTAACGCCCTCTTTTAGAAAACATTGTATAACACTATGAAAGTATTTATCTCAATCACTGGGAGATGGCATAAAAATAATAAATATAAAAAATCACTGTAAAAATTAAATAATAATAAGTAAAATGTATATAAAAAAATTTAGAGATCCTCGGATATTAAAACGATATATAAAATACGTAATGTAATTTAGAAGATAATACAGATTTTCTTTTGTACAAAATGGACGTGTCTTACAATAAATATGAAAAGAAGAATATATAGTTTCACTAGGTAAATGTGTAATAATTTAATGATGTATTATAATATTTCGCGTAAGCACCTTGCGAGTCCCATTAAATAAAAAAATCCGCAAAGTATAGAAGAATTTAGAAAAGTTTTTTTCCGAAAAAAATATTTAAAAAGAAAATAACCACCTTTGTTGGTTTAAACAGTAATACTTATACAAATAATGCGAATAATACATAAGTAATTAGTCATTCCAAGTATTTTTTCATAAAACAATTATCTAATTATTTTCTAAAATATTGATTGATATGTATTTGATCTTACAATTTAATTTAAATTACTTAACAAGTACTTAATTTAGCCGGAAATATCAAGCGGAAAATATCAGAAATATTAACCTGACATAAACATTAACACCAAGCCTAAATGTGTACACATGAAAGATATTCTACACGACGCCATTTTTAAAACTCGTTAGAACACAATTACTACAAATTAAAGCTTCATCATTTACCATTTCAATACATTACTTACCCTTTAATGCATAATGTTGGGGAAAAACATTTATCTAGGTGTTCAACTACCTAAATATAACTATGACACGGGTATAACACAGCAAATTAGTTTTAATTTTTTTGAATATTAAACAACATGCGGACTGCATTTGTAAATGTTTTTATAACATTTCCATGAAATACTTTTATATTCTCATGAAGAATTGCATTTCACATGTAAACTTCAAGATAATTCATGCATTATAAAGATTTTCTAATTAATTGTTTTGTCCGAGAAACGAATGAAAAAAGCATAAAAAAGTGTATTACTTATTTCTGCTCATTATTATCAGAAACTATAACAAATTTTAGGTCCAATAGTAGCGTGGCGTTTTTTTTGTATTAGTAGTTGAAGAAAGTAAAAAGTTCGTCAAATAGTTTTTAGAAATGAAAAAATTTAAACTAAGAATTTGTTGCTTTATCCCCGTGTGTATTACCTAAACGTGCGATCACATATATATTTATTACGTATAGTTAACTAACAGAAAGGCGAATTCTATGACAGCATCTACTTATTAGCGAACTACGTTACAGGTCTTATTATTCTGCACTAGACATAAAAGTGGTACAACCTATAGAAATAAATATAAGCACTGTAATAAACTATAGATATTAAATAATACACAAAATAATTTAAAATGTTTTAAATTTAAAATATAACCCGACTACTAATAAATTTCATTGCCGTCGTAACATGTTTTAGGATATAGTCGAATCTAAGTCTCTAAGTTTGAAACATTCAACTATTGCATGGTAGCACAATCTCAAATAACAAGACTTTTATATACGTTTTGCCGTAGTCGAGTAAGTAGTGACATTTACACATTCAAAGCATATAATTCTACAACACTAAACAAATCAGAACAGATCACTAACAGTGTAAAAGGCATTGTACTTATTTACAAAAACCCAGCCTTTGAGATCGACCTACAAGCACCAGTTCTAAATCGAAAATAAAACGAAGTACACTTAACTATGATATGTTTAGTTTATCATCTCAGTCTTCATACTACTACTAGAGTCAGTCCTAAACTATCTGATTTTACAACTCCATAAGACAAGGACGTGAAGTTTCCAAAATGAAATTGCCCAAAAAGCATCTTAGATTCATTAATAGTACACTCATTTTCATAATACACATTTCTAGAAAAATATTTAAGTATAATTGCATCCACAACAAGTTCATTATAATTAGTAAATATTGTAATACTCACAGCTTTATTGATATGTTTCGTTTCATTATAATTATTTACATATATATCTTTTATATCGACTATATCATTGTTAGTGTAACTATCAATATGTGCATTATCTAAAGCAAGTGCGTTGTGCTTAAAATTTACATTGTATAATTTATTAGTTTCAATATACTCTGCGTGTTTCACCAAAATAGATACATAGTCGATTTCTTTTTCCAAAATATAACTCTTATTAGTAAAAGGAACAACACTTAATGAATTATTCAAATTATCATTACTGAATAAATTCGAAAAGCAATTGACGACGTTATTAAGGAGTGAGACAGTGATAAACAGTGAAATGGTATGTTTAAAATTTTGTATCAAAACAATGAGGGCTACGAACATATAAACATTTATATCGGGTAGGATAACATTGGCCATAGAGCTAGGGGGCGCCGGATATACAACGTCGACTTCGGCAATCTTGAAGATGGAGAGCAGCAGATGGGAGGAAATATCTTCGTGTTGTGAGTTAATGCGCGATTTCACGATTTTCAACACGTCGATACAAGCTTCCTGAAATGAAAATGACGTATTTCATTCAAGTCGAGGTTTTAAATAATATTAACGTAATTATTTATGTAAACTCTTCTAATTATGTTTCGGTACTTTACGGCATTTCGGTAATTCGGTATGCATGGTAAACTTTAAATTTGTTTGTCTACCTAATATTTTTAAGTAAATATAAACTTCACTTGACAAGTGTCGCAAGAGTTAGTATAATTATATACTAAAATGTGATAGATAAACTTAAATGAAATACTTGTCGAATGAAAGACTTGCAGGTAAGAGTTAGGAAGTAAGCGTAGTACCTAATTCATCATCTCCGGATTCAAGCGATAGCCAG
Source organism: Pharmacophagus antenor (assembly GCA_018245475.1). NCBI lineage: Eukaryota > Metazoa > Arthropoda > Insecta > Lepidoptera > Papilionidae > Pharmacophagus > Pharmacophagus antenor. The sequence goes on from DWQX01000074.1 coordinate 20,216, forward strand.
CATGACATATTATTTCAACAAACGCAGTTTAGTTGTTCTATTATATTACCTTCACTTTATCCAGAAGATCTTCACCAGCTTCCTTAAGTATTTCTTGTTGTCGCGGCGGCACGCTCGCCGAAATGATCACGTTTTCGTTGCTGATGTTGAATAAAGTCAATGTGCAATTTGTCTGAAACATATGTTGAAGTTGATAAGGTCCAGTTCTACATTTTTTCAAATAAAACTCCGACTGAATAAAGACAAAAGACTCAAGAGGAGAATGGATAGTCTGCCACTAAAAATGCGGTTATCGTCACAGGTGACATAAGCTGAAAATGTGACTAAGCACCAAACAGTATCCTATATAAATGTGTAGGAACAATATCCTTTTCAAAAACCTTTCTTAATGTTGTTAACCATTCCGTCTTAAGAGAAAAAAAACAAACTTGTGCACAGTGCGTCGTCATATTTTAGGAAACATTTCTCATTTATTATTTGCTGGGAAAATAAGTAGTGTCGAAGTGTCAAGTTATGAACTGTTTGATAATCGATGAATGAGAACTCAAGAGATAGTCACAAAGTGGCAAACTCCCCCATTTTTCTTACATTTCCGGGTAAAAAAATATTTCAATTTTTATTAGGTGACGAACGTAACAGGATGTCCTATGAATAATGTGGTTTAATAATTAAAGTTTGTATCCTCACATCATCCTGGAGGACCGTATGAAGGTATTGCTGCAACAGTCTGACTGCGTCTTCAGCCCCAAGCCCCGTGTGAGGTCGGAGAAGCGCTTCATCCACCGCGCTGAAGCCAAGCAGGAGGTATACCCCTTCAGGTAGCCTGTACTCTCCTGAGAATTTATTTATAATATACAGTAACGAGACGAGGAGCTTTTATAGATGGGAGTCTATACGAGTGTTAGAATTTTCTAAGACATAATCCTGCATAATAATGTTTCATTGAGTTCAAGGCTTTAATATTACTGAATTACAACAAATTAGGAAAATGTAAAACTCTAAAATCGTATAGAATGTGATCCTTTACGTTTAGAGTTCAGGCATTTTTTTTTCTAAATAAGTTATGATAAATTTCAAATCCTTGGAACTACAGCACCATTAATAAAAAAAAAATATGGTTTCGATAGTCTTGTTACAAAATATTAAGCTCGCGAATCTGAACCAAAATTAAAAATAATTTTATATGGTCAACAAAGAACAGATGAATTGGTAATTTTTTTTATACTAATAGATTGTAATTTTAACGAGTGATATTTCTAAAGGACTCATTATTACAAAGGATCCAATCGTTATAAACCACATTTTAATATGCTTTCTTTTACCTATCTTTCAACGTCCTTAACTTACCACATGATATAAACATGTACTACAGCCATTTCGTTTCTCCCTTGCCTTAATATCTATCACTTAAGTTATACTTTATCATTCTTACCAGGGTTGGGCCTCATGCAGATGAAAGAGCCGGAGTAGCAGTAACAGCGGCCCCTGTACGCTTGGTAAGCGGGTGCCGCGTGGGAGTAGTGCGCGAGTCGAGAAGAGCACGGGGCACGGGGCACGCAGGCAACCTTGCACGACACTTGTAGGGTCGACTCGCAGACGCACAGATCGGTGCATTCAGCCAGTTCCGCCGATCTGTACAGCTGTAAAAGGATATTACTATTACAAACAACCTTGTTAAAATATATGTAGGGCTTTGACTGCCTCCATGGTGCCGAGGTTTACTTCTAGCTCTGTAACACGGAGGTACTAGGTCCGATTTAAGGACCACAAGATTAGTGGAGTTTGGATATTTGTAGGGTTTCTTCGAAATCGCCGAGTTAGTTTCCATTCTCAATGACAGTATACTGCTATAACAGCAATTGTACGTTTATGCAGTCATACAAGTGAGAACGAAAGTATTTTGATTGTGCAAGTTTCACCAATTTCGGTTTTATAATAAAAAGAAAACATAGTCGTCCACAAACCAGTTTTTAACTTCGAAGCAAGAATACATGCAGCGGGTTAGCTTTATTCTAATTGGCACGCTTACTTATCATAAAATAAGTTTTATTTTGATACTTTTCGATGAAAGAAGAAGAATACAGCGTAAGCTACTATTGACGGAAAACTTACCACCGGTTATCATTAAAAATCTTCTTATGCATTTATTTGCTTTTCTATATAGAGTTACTATCAAGTTTCTGTCCTGTTTGATGCCTTCATAGAATATTACTGAAAAGTATTAGTTCACCGGATTTTGTTTTAATTAAAGACGGACATTAAATTTGCGTGAAAATCTTATAACTAACAATTATTACATTTTACGTAACAAATGTTGTAAATAGAGATTTGCAACTTATCATAAGTTATTAAATTCTTGTAGACCTTCATATTAATAAAGTTGCCTATTGATTGCAAGTATAAATTGTTTTTAATAAAATGTAAATACTTCTTTACCTTACGTTATTTTAATTTTTTTTTAACCTACCCTCCTAGTCTCTCCCATTTTGATATACTGCGCTTCGTCGTCGCTCTCTGGTTTCTTCACGATGCAGTACTTTGTCGGCTCAAGTGTTGTGGTCGGTTTCGGTGTGGTGGTAGTCGTCGTGGTGGTGGTGGTGGTAGTCGTTGTAGTTGTAGTGGTTGTGGTGGCGACAGTCGTTGTTTCAGTTGTAGTCTCCACAACCGGTTCGGAAATTTGGCCAATTTCGTTTGGCCCGACGGTTTGCTCAGACATAGTTGTGATCGGGCTGAGAACTTCACGGTGTTCCTGAGATTATAAATAGACTTTTCGTAATGTCTAAAAGAAAAATCATGGTTAACTTTAATTACAATGTAAATTATATATATTAAAACGTGATTTACAGACACATTATTTTCCTGTTTAGCAAAAAAAGGTATAAATAATGTTGCCAGAGCTAGTTCAAAACTTAAAAAAAGTCAAACGCATATTAGTCTATGGAACTTCTTATCTAGGGTTATTCAATAAAAATGACGGGTCACTTAAATCTAGTATTAAGGTTGTCACATGTATAAAGGTCATCTCCTTTTAAAATGTCGTGTATAATGGCCGTGTCCTTTATACTATTTATAACGAACTGATGAACAAGGCGATCGTCTGATGGTAAAATTTTGATCCTTATTTCAATTAAATTCTTTTTAAAAACCATTATTAATTCTCACCTGAGCCTGGGTGTAATTGGAAAATATTTAACCTTTTGTAACATGATTAAGTTAATTAGGAAAATGAAAAGAAAATAAACTTTATTGAAGGTTGGTATCTGTTGTTAGAACCAGCTAGGTAAGTGTTTCGACTCCCTCAGTGGACAAGCATTAGTTCTTAAACGTAGTTATGAGAATTTTATCAGAAGTCTCAACAAACATTTTAAGTATCAATGAGGCCGTAAAAAGTGAAGGTAAGTTTCGAAACACAGCTGTTTATGGCGGCAGATTGACATCGATGATAGTAAACTAACCAGGCGTGCTCGGAAAAAATCCTACTATCTAAACTCCCGCACGAGAATTGAACCCGGGATCTCCGTGTTACAATGCCTGATTTGTTTCCGTGTAAATAAGGGAGTTACGTAGGCAGTACCTGCGAGTGTTCAACTTGCGAGGTGCCATGCTGCGTGGTGTGTCGATGATGGTGGGTGGTGGTCCGGTGGTGGACGGCCGGCTCCGGTGGTACGGTGATGTAACGGATGCCGTTGTCGAAGGTTGTAGTAGTGAGCAGGGATCCGTACGTCTTAACGTGATAATCGTGCTGAGATTCAACTGGAATGAAAAATTATTCTTTATAGTTTTAATGTTAGGTAACTTTGTAACTCAAAGTAATTAGCATCCAGTTACTAAGATGTCATATTTTCATGCTTCGCAACTTTATCGTTAGAATTTAAAATCGTATATTATTTAATTACTTGATAAACTACAAAAACTTGTTGGTACATTTAATATTCTTAAAATAATGTTAGTGATAATGTTATTGCTACAGTGTTTGTAACATTTTCACGTCTAAAACCAATGTTTTGGTGTAGAGCTCATAAAAACTTTTAGGAATAGGCAACATTTCAAAACAAAAATAAAACTTAAAATTAGAATGAATTAAGTCTATTAATAATAGCTTAATCGGATTCTCGGCCATATTAAGGGTCACAAATTTGAGGGAATAAACTTTTATTTACACTAGCAATATGAAAATTCAGATTGTATACTTCTGAAAGGAATTATAATTATTGTTATATAAGTATTTCTATAGGAGGCCTACTATCTTCAATGGCTCTCTCTTATCGCCAGCCGTCTAATACTTCGCACATTAAATGAAAGAGGCCGTAGATAAGGAAGTGTGTTCGCCTAATACTCTGGCTCTCATGCGTATGACAGCGAGATCACAACGATGCTGTTATTATGGCAGATTAACATCGAAAGTGGTAACTGGGCACGTTCGATGAAACCGTTCAACCATCTAGACTTTGATACTTATATGGCTCCATATTAAACGTGGGACCTATGTGTCAAAAGCTTATAAGATAAGAGGTGAAGAACATCATTTGGCAAGCAGATATGTTAAAACAGGGGAAACTAAAACTGAGCAGTCGTATTATGATATAGATTGGATCATTGTTATCCAATGTCACAGAACTAACCGACGCATGGATTGAGCCAGAGGAGCCGCTGCCAGCCGAGGCAGTCGTACAGCTGGGCGAAGTCGGTGCCGCGGCAGGCGCAGGCCGCGCGCAGCTGGGTGCCCAGCACGGCCACCACGGCCGCGCGGCACGCGGCCGGCGAGCCCGCGCAGCCCTGCGTCACCGCGTCCACCGCGCACCACTGCTCGTAGTTCTCCAATCGGATCCTGAAATTTTACCTCAAGCTTAATCAGTACATTCAAATTCAAAATTTCTTTAGTTTTTTCTTATCGGTTATGAACACTTGACCTGGATCTCGTCCGATGTTAAGTGACAATAACACTGTAAATGGTTATTTAGTTTCACTTAGAATATTTCAGACTCTCATAAGTACTCGTATGACTACCGGGTAACGGCCATGCTCAATTAACACTGATACTACTAAAGTTTCTCATATAGCTTAGTTATAATTAGTGACAGAACCAACAGAAAAAGAATATAATGAAAATCAAAAATAACTTTTTGATTTAAATAAATACAATAAGTCCAAAACAATCAAAATATATTTATTTGAATAAAATGTGAACAGAAAGCACGAACAGTTGACGCAACCGGTCATTTTAACCGGTAGTTTAATAATTCATTTGGTTATTGTACAACCACTTTTAATTGTCATAATCTTAATTTACTATGTAACTTCCCTTTTTTTATTGCACTCCGATTGTAATTTAAAATACTAGAAGAGGAAATGTAAGAAGAGCTACACACTTGTAATATAATATAACCATTAATACGATGGTTATTAATATTTCCTGCCAAAGCGGCAAGTTTTTTTTCCAATTTAAGGCATATCATTTTACTTGTAATAGTTTTATGTATGAACCCAGCATAACTAATTACCGATTTTAATTGTTTTTTTTGAGAATAAATAAGTTAATGCGGTTTTAAAGTGGTTCAATTTATACATATACCATCTTGCAGGCAAACGGTAATTTTTTTTTATATTCATTATAAAATATTATTATTGGTTATGTAATATATAAATTATTCTTATATATAAAATTTGTGTGTACACGCTAAACATATTTAGTAAATATCATCTTAACCGAGACGGCGAATGCAAACACCTAACGTTCCGCCATTTATCGGCGTATCGATTAAACAGGCGAAAATGTACGCGAAATCTCGACTCGATTTATTCAGCGTTCATTTAGCCGAGTTCTGAGCGCTACGTGTACGACGTACCCAGAAATATCTCGTGCAATAGCGTTAAATACGGTGTTTATTGATATTTTCACGATTTTAATCGACATTTCTTACCTTAACTTTATTCTGTATCTCGGGTTTACACCTGAGATACAGAATAAAGTTATCAATATAGATGATTCACCCTTTAACGATATATACTTTAATTAAATTCTGGTCTTTTGTGCCGCTAGATTAGAAATTTTGTATTATATTATTTTTCACCAACGAAAAGAATGAGATCGCCCATTCGACGAATACTTTTATGTTCCGATTTCAATTTATTCAATGTGAGGGAAAATAGAAAAGGAATAATTTTCATCTCGGTAATTTCCAGGTGTTTAAACTTATTCGTAGTAATTTAAGCTATTTTGAGGGATGTTAATTCATTACAGTAAAACATCATGGTAAAGATTACAAGGAAATTCATACAAGCAGTTTCGCTTAACCGTATTACTGTTTTCTAGCTTGTAGGGGCCCTGAGAGAAGCTATAAATGGGGGGTGTGAGAGGATGAGCCAAATAATTAATTAGGCGACCCGCAGCAGTCCCTCCGAATTGTCGCAACACCCTGTCAAAATATTTGACTAAGTTACTTGGATCATTAGCGAGGAAATATTGTTATCGTTCGCAATTTACGACTTAAGGTGTGTACGTAAAAAAGTACTTAATGTAAATAGTTGTTTTTTTTAGAACACTCACTAATTGTCATTTCTTTTTTTTATTTCTTTATTTCTTATAGAAATTTAATTAAAAGTCTGGTGTAGAGTTAGATTTATTGCAATTTGAAAATAAAAAAAAATATATCTTAGTCATTAAAATCTTAGTTGTTCGAATGAACTATTTCTTATATTATAATACAATGGTGTCCACATTGTCCGCTTTGTTTCAATCCTGAACTGATATTAAAATATTTTTTTCAATAATACAATATATTTATTACACAATTTAATAACATCGAAACATCAACTCTCTACGTAACAATATCTTTACAATAAAATAATCTTTGACCCTATAGTCAATACTATGATGTTAGAAAGTGGCCTAAAACTATTAAACAGCCGATTGTTTATAGTGTCTAAAAGTTACGCAAGGTAATCCGTAAAAAAAGTCAACTGTTGTAAATGCATTTTAGAATATGTTACGTAAATTATAAATAGTGGTAAACAGACGTCTGAAGCCACACAATAGAGTGGTCCGGTTTCCAGTAGATTCGAGTGCTTTTTATAATATATCTTCGTGATACAAATGATATGTAGGTTCCTGTCTATACAGAAAAGATTTCAAACTCATGCATTTAGATTTCTGAGGGACTTTGTCAAAGAAAATAAATCGTTTCTATACGTTATGATAATAAGAGTACAAAGATGCGAATTTATTATACTGAGACATTTAAATATATTTTCTTTAAAAAAATAATTTAGGTGATCAGTCATCATTATGTATCTAATTTCATAAAAACTTGATCAACAGTTTTTTGAGTTACGCAACTATTTTACGGAGAGAAAATTAGTGATTTTAATACTTTTTTGGTCTCTACAGATTATATTGACAGATTATATAATAATATGCGTAGACTACATGATTTAGTGCATTGTAGTGTCAAAAGTCTGTTGGTTACGATGAGGGAGCTGGAGTAATTAGTGCCGTAGGCATGTTTCGATTCGTATTTGTGGTCTTGTGGATACGGCGAGGTTATTATGTATCTTGCTGAAGATTAACAATATTGATACCGCGTTATAATTGCTATTATTTAAATGACGTTTTCACATTATGTTATGTGGTGAGTTGACTCACAGAAAGTATTTTTTTTATCAGCAATGGGCTAACTGGCTTAAATTTCATCCGATGTTAAGTGATAATACGATTGTAGCCGAGAATCGTGCTCATTCAGAATATTCTGGCTGTCGCATCTACGACTGCCGGTATACAGCAATTGTTACGGGAACGCGTTGACAGGTGGTAGTTAGCTAGGCGTGTTAGAAAAACCCCTTTCACCATTCAGACTCCACTATTCATGTGCCACGGCAACTTGAATCTATGTGACCAGCGTTAAATCGCTGAATCAGAAAGGCAGTCTTTTCCATATTGTCTCTATGAAAACGGCATTTTAAGATAACTTAAAAGCAGATGTCTGTCCGTCTGCAAGTGGGCTCTATCTCATAAACCGTTATAGGTAGAATATAACAAATAAAATAATACTTACAACAAACGTAATTTTATAGGCATTTATGGTACGTGGAACCCTTCGTAGTGGCGGTCCAACATTCATTTGGTCATTTAATTTTATAAGTCACATAGATCACTTAAAATTTAGATATTTTTCGTTATCGCTAGCCGTTCCTTTATACACAATAACCCCTCGGATTACTCGTTTCATTTGCAGGGGACAGCAAGCTGAATGCTCTGAACAATTGCGGCGATGGATAAACATGTCCGTAAGCCTGAAACTAATTAACTAATTGTGTACGAAATGTACGAGTACATTAACTGACATTCGGTCGAAACAAAATATGTATATTTAACATTCGTGAATAAAAGAAAGGTAACAAATATACGCGTATTTTCTTTATTACAAAAATAAAATAACATAATGGCTTTTGCGTGCAGTAACAGTTAGTTTTTATTCAATACATCTGAGCATATATCTCTCTATTACACAGAAAATTGTAGTCATCATTTTTTTAATCAGCAATGGGTTAATAAGTGAGTAATACTTCTCACGATTTTAAGTGAAAATGTGGCCGTAATAGATTAAGCTTTGTGTTCTGTTCTCAAATGTGCGACTGCTGGAACACAGCAATGCTGTTGTAATGACAGATTGATATTGAGGGTAGTGTTTAGCTAGGCGGTTTCGAAACCCGATTTTGCAGTCGTCACTCGCTGTTAAGTTCTAGCCGTCGGAACTGCGGTAGAGTGCATCTCCGCACTTCCAGCCGAAGGCCGTGGGATTTTAGCCAGTATGAGCCCGACATAAAATCTCCGCTGACTCCACAGCGCAGAGGTAGACTATATAGGATTTCTCCACGATAAAAAAAAGCTACTAACACCTAAATTCTACTCTATATTACAAATAATCCGGTAAATAACTGGGGCCACAGAGGCAGTCAGTATTGTTAAAGAGTATGTTAAATTTGCGTTGTAACTCCTACTAAAACTTTCCCCTGAGTGGGGTAATTGGCGCCGCAGATTTGTTGCGGCGCCGTGTTTGAGTTTTCGCGTAAACTGATTGCGCTCTGGCCTCGCCCACTTGCAGTGGACTTTGTGCTAACCGTTTGAACAATTGTTTAGTGGCGGTAGCTCGTAGATTTGCACAAATTGCGAAACGTGATTAGGCTTGCTGTTCGTAAACTTAAATTTTGCTAGATTCGAGACGCGAAGAGATTTAATTAATTTATAAACAGTTTTTCAGACTACTTAACGTTTGTATCTTTTGAATAATATACTTAGACATTATTAATATTTACTTATCAATTTACTTGAAACTTCTGACGAAGAAGTCTTTTTCTGATTATGCGTGTCGCTTGTCCTTTCTTGTGACTTTTTTCCTTACACAGTAAGAATACAATAGGCATTTTTTTTAACTGTTACTCAGCAATATTTAATTTTCCTTTTTATTCGAGTCTGCTATCAGACAACATAAAGGTATATTCTAAGGCATAAGAGGTTGAAAAGTATATTAATTGAAGCACTTATCGTCCTAAGTATGTGTGGACACATAATGTTTGGGAAAATCCTGAGAGTGGTCTGACATTGAATAGTGAAGTTGTTTCAGAAGTCTTACCTTTACCTAACTTTGAAGGAGGTCATGTAAGACCAGAAATATGTATTTTTTCATGATGATTTCTAAAAACATTTTTAACGATGCTTTTACGTTAACTATTTTTTTATTGCACAAATGATTTAATAGTTACAATTAGTATACAAAGACAAAGATTGGTGTGAATTATGTTAAATAACTAAATATTAATATCTTTTTAAATTTCTAATGTTATTATAGAATTTACGGTGTCAATTTCAACATGGTGCAGCATGGACATCCTAGCAACGGCCTGTCACTATTATAGTATCGGCCCAAGTTCTTTCTGTTCGTATAATTAAGAAAAATGTTAAAATAGTTGCTGTTGTAAGTTCTAGATTAAATTTATGGAAAGTTTCTCTTTAACAAAGTCGCCCAGCTACCGCCACTGACTTTATTTCCACCGCCAAGCAATATTTCTGTTCGTCCATCCCATTCCGAATACAACAGGAGTAAAATTGTATTTACAAACATTTAATATTATGGTTTTGAAAAGTTAATGTGAAAGATGTTTATATAAATTATTTTGTCAAAGTTTTAATGAAAAATAATATTTTATAATAACTAATTATTTGTTTAACAGTACGATTATAGCATCTTAAAAATAATAATTTCAGAAATTTAATTGAATAAATATTCCTTTTATTTTATTTATTATTCTTTAAATATAATAACGTATTTTAGAGACTTGGAAAAAAATTACATTTTATAATTTATTTTGATATGTACAATACACAGCACAAAGATAAGTACATATGTATAACGAGATATCGCACTTATCGAACTGAATCGTGTTACCACCGAATTGTTTGCACATTAATGTTGTCGGCATAAATATGTAATTACTTTTCGTGTGTCTAAATAACCGGATTATAGAAAACTTAGAGGGTGAAAATCCCACAGAACCCTTGCATTTTTAAGTGCAAGGGTTAGATTCGCCCCATGGATACAAAAAAAAAACAATATAACAAATGCGAACCATTCGTTATTTCTAGAAAGTATAAAATATAACCATAACACCAATTTCATATTTAAAATTATAAAGAAATTTAGAAAATGCGTGCATATAATTTCTTTACTTTATTCGTTCTCAAAGTCTCTGACATAAATTGTCTTATATTATTCAACCCATTTCGTATTGTTCTCTTTGGTAAATGTCAAGGAGAATACTCTTTTGTGCCAGACACACCGGTCCGTGGATCTTTTGTCATAAAAATAAATAAATAAATTGTTAATGTGTATGCTTTCACTTGCATTTTTATACGTAGCAGTCCTCTCTACTTCTTTCCTGTTCTAATGACAAACAAACAGCGTTTGTTCACCGACCTTGACATGTATTTTCATTTTAACTGTTCCCGTTTCACTTTAAAAAAATATTCAAGGGCACTGAACGATGGCATAAATTATAACAACTTGAAATCATTATTTACGCCGTAAGTCAGTTACGAATTACATCATATCTAAAACCTTATTTTGGGCACTTACGCTAAATATTGATTATAGTACTATATAGCATTCTCTACATGAATGTGACATTTTAATTAAATATATCGTCCACCGAGATCTCTATACTAATAATAAATACATAACATACAAAGTCGCGACTGACAGGCTGCGCAATATATTAACGCACAGCCTAATTGCTGCTCCTAAAGACATGAAATTCGAAAGGAATTCTTTGTGAAGTGTAGGTATCAGTTACGAAAGGGCTTTTCGAAATTCGAATTCGTAAGAGGCGAAAGGGGAGGGGATTGATAGAAATTTCAATGGAACTTTTTAATTCGTGCACATACTGGGCATGGGGTGGGCGTGGGGGAAAGAATTAACTTTAACATTAAATTAAAATTACTACGCACAGATAAGCGAGCGAGTGGCGGCAAGTCTAAGAAAATTATTTTTAATCTCAATTAATTTAGAGCGTTATTATTAATGTTTTTATTCAATAATTTATATTTGAATAAAAATTATTGTTATAAAATGACAGTTTTATTGTTACGATATTTCGTTAATTAAAAGAATGTTAGTCGCAGTTATTCTTACTGATGATAGTTCATCGGACTCTGGGTTAATACACTTTAATGTTAATACAATTTAATGAATAGTCATTACCAATGCATAATTTTAAGGTTACGAATTTGATGCGCCATTTGTGAAGTCTTAAAGACGTTTTTATATTTTCAAAAAAGTACAAATAAATAAGATTTTACCTGCATTCTGGGTCTTCCCTACATAGATGTGCTAGGGTGTGACAGGCCGGAAGTGTAGACCCGACGGGCGGCCGCTGAGCGCACGACGGATGTAAACGCTCCTGGGCATTCATGCACGAGTCCTCCCTGTTGTCAGTTTTCCTACGGAATTTTGATATAAAGTTTTAACGTACGGTAAACGACAATCGAATTTTACAGCTTTAGTCTGTTCTCATTGCTTTAGTTTGTTAAAGATATTCGCAGGTACGACTCTCGTATTGTACTCGTAATCAGTAATTGTAAATTTTTGAGACGCATTTCAAACAATGTGCTTGTTAACGCTTTATCGATATTGATGGTCACACATTGTAATTTCACATTTACGGAATACATCTTATGGGATAAATAATACATTCAATTGTACATAATTGTATAACTTAAATAATATTGAAGTCGTTTTAAACGTTAAATACAATTAATAATTAATTTCTACTGTCGAACACTAGACACGATTACATTATTTGTTAAAATAATTATGTAATAATTCCTAAAAATAATGTTTTAATTATTTCAAATTTATTTTATTCATTTCAAAATTATAGTGTAATGTATCATCTGATATACTCGTATTCTTTGATATTGTATAGTATTATCAAATAATATCCGAGAGTTTTTCATAAAACGTCACAAAATATTTCAGAATATCATGAGAGTAAGATTAATTTGACTTACTTGCAGAGACAAAATGCGATCTCCGTGTTCCACTTAACACTCGGTTTCCGGTAGAAGCCTCGTAGAGCCGCCATGCACCCCTCCCTGTCGCAGTCTGTTGCGTGACACTTCTGCAGAACCGGTGTCAAAGACGCAACGCACTCACTGTCCTTGATGCAGGTGTCCAAAGCGACGTGACACGTAGATTGAAGAGCCACCTTCTCATCACCTGCTTTACCGTTCTCTTTCCCAATCCTCTCTGTTGGTTGTTGTTTAGTGTTAGTATGCATGTGTGTCGAGGCGCATGTGTGTGTGTAATTAGATTATTTTACACTAAGTGTAAAGTTCTAGAAACCTATTAGCTTCCGTGTACCGTAAGACGACGTAAAAGACATAAGTTTGATGTAAAGACAATGCTTTTCGCAGAACTATTTAGCAACTATTTAATTAAAGTTTTATTATTTTCGGGCACATAATTTACACGTGTTGAATGAAGAAGATTAAATAAAATTTGACATAATTGATTCTTAATTATTTTTTTTAATTTTCATACCGAATATATGAAACTTATCATTGCTTTTTAAATAATTTTAGACGCGTAAAATAAATATATAAAATAAGGAACATAAGTAATAATATTGTGAAACATAAAAGTATATATATATTATATAAAAGTGTATTACTCGAAAATACGAGAAATTACGCTCATGCCATAACAAGATATAATTTACAGTGTCATACAAAATTGATAAATGTGATATATTATTATTATGTATTTGAATTAATTAAATACATGATGATTCAATGATTTCTGATAAAATATGTATACGATTCTGAAAAAAAACAAGCTTATCGGATATTATACTCATGCCAGTAAATATAAAATTCAATTCGTTTGATAACAATAATGTGGTAGTTGATGAAGTGGTAGCTTAAGGTGTCGTGATGAGATATCATTTAATGGAGAACGTTACAAAACTTCAAACAACAAAACACGCAATGAACTTACCGTGACGACATAAGAACTATTCAATTAAACAATTTCTTTTCTTTTTCTCTCTCTCACTTTACCTACTGAGACTGATGGTATTCGGTAACAGATGAAGGATGAATATCTGAACCTTTAGCGGGAATTGCAAAGCTCCGCGAAGATTTACGTGTTTAAGCTCCTTTACTAAATCGCTTCTGTAAAACTAAATCCTCTACAATCTCAAGGTGGATGTTAGGAAATAGGAAGCGGTCTTATAAGGGGTTCTAAAGCGCTAATATCCCTTCTATAAATTTTATCTACGCAAAGCTTCACTTTGTGATCTTTTGCTATGTAATTTTTATGAGGTTTTCCTCTTTTCCTTTTAAAACTAAAGACACGACTAACTGGGAGTATCTCGGAGCATCTATAGGTTGTACAGGGGCACCTTAGGGATAGACATGAACACATGTGGAACTAGCTTTTGTGCCAAGTTAAAATGAAAATGGGCTTCGATATTGAACCTGGTCTAAAACTGTACATAATACGAGCCTGAAATGAAGTGTTTACGATATCTATGGTTAATTGTAATGTCAGTTTAAATTAGTGTAATCATGGGAATGTCCTTTAGAACTTAACATAAATGGAACATTTTTTTCCCATACATTTTCAATAAATAATTAAAAATAAAAACGTAACGACGTCAAATATAGTTTTGATTGAATTTTTAAACGTCCAAATGTTTATATACGTACGGTTTTCGTCAATGTATCCAGGTCCGTAGACAGTCTTGGTAGCGTATAGGGGGTCTTCGCTCCCCCCTGGCTCATGATTCCAGCGGTGGTCATGGTGTCCATGAGGATGGTAGTGCGGACTTGTATATCGGTGAACGTGCGTCATAATTTTATCCGGTGTGATAAGGTTGCCGTCTTGAGTTATGGACATACCGCCGATCCATGACGTCACACCGGTTGCGTTCCGATTAGCGTGCCATCCGTCCGACATCAGCTTTACTGCAATTGCACCCATCGTATGCCTTAACGACAAGCCCGGCAGCCGAGCCATAGCGCGACGGGACCCCGGTAACGATGGCGGAGGCGATCGCGCAGGGTCGGTTTCAAAACGATTAATCATAAATCCTATTTAAATTTACAAATAACAACAATTGACTATCCAAACAACAAATCGGCAAATGAAACACACGTATCGGGCAAAAAAAAAATATTTGACAGTACGTAAGAATTAGGAAACTGTACACCGGATTGGTAAATTTTAGCAAAGCCCTGATTGGATGGCAGTCCCGCTCGAACTATTTGTTAAAGCCAAAGTCTATGCCGCGCAGTAACCATAGAGATCGTAGAAGAAGAAAATGCAGAAAGAGAACATGCAATCGTGCTCAAATTGAGATGAGATAATTTCAGACATACATAGATAAGTAATGAGTATATTCATCTATATCTGTCTGACATGGTTATTTGGAAAATAGCGGAAATTTAAAAGCATGCGGGCGTAAAGTAGGAGCGAGTTAGTAAACCTATTTATGTAAATTATGATCATTAACGATACATCCAATATAATAATGTTGATTCGAATATACCCTTGCAATTGTATTACATGTAATTTCACTTGTTTCTTGTGTCCACTGTATTTATTAGAAATATAATACAAGCACTTTAAGAGAAGCAATGTTTTTCAATATGGTTAATGTTTATGATGAAAAAAAATTCGATCACATTGAGAGCAATTCCACTAACTGAACAGAAATGTTCGTGTCTATTGCACGGTACGAAACGGTTGTTCGATAAAAATAATTAACCAATGATTTCAGTGTTACCAAGTGGTCTTTTGTAGAAGACGCTCCTACCTTACAAAGCGTTTGCGAAGCGTGCGGTGCGAGAGGCGACGAAATCCGAGACACATAGAGAAGAGAGAATATAAAGACAGGGTGCGGCGGCGGCTCACCGTGGCGGGGTCGCGGGGGGCGCGGGGAGAGGAGGGCGGCGCGTAGGAGGCTCGCGGCGGCGGCCCTCGTCATCAGCCTGGTGCCATTCTCGGTGAGGAGCAGGATGGTACCGTCGGGCGCGGCGTAGCGCATCAGGGGAGGGGCACGCGCGGGCACTCGCCGGGGGGCCTCGAACAGCGCGCGCACTGCCGGCGGACACTCACCCCACGCCGCCGCTGCCCACCAACCACGTTAACACTACTGCCCCCGTAGCTAGCGAGCCGCACTTAGATAACCACCCTTAACAGATCGACTGGGAACCACAGTTACGAGAAGAAGCGGCGTATATGAGGCATCTGTTAAAAGTGGCCCATGAAGAGGTAGATGTGATAGTTACAACAATGCTCGTCGCCCCATCGACAATGCTCTATCAACAATCCAGGATCATTACCGAAGGCCGAAGGTGTCGGAAGCCAAGAGTTGAGGTAACTGCGGGCATTTGTACGGTGTGTGAGGTCAGGAGTACACTAAAAAGAAGCTTAGTGTCTGGTGAAACATAATAAACAGCCTTGTGTGGTAAAGTAGTGATCTAAGTAAATCCTAAGGCCTAGGCATCTAATCAGTGTTGAAAATAAATAAGGCATCAATAAGGATGTAACAGAAAAAAAACAAAAGGTACAAAATAAAATAACTAATTTAACACGTTGACGACTATTGAGGTGAGTCTAGTACTCCTTAGAAGCGTTTTGGACGGTAGTGTCGTTGTTGTCAATGTACATACATTTAAATTTCAAATTTTTATATTTTACATATTTTTAATAATACTAATATAATTTTAAATTTTAACAAATTTGTGTATTGTGACGGTACCTATAGTGTATAGGATTGGACACGTGTTACTCATGTAAACGCTCATAACTGTACAAAGTGTTATTAGTTTCAAGTGGTTGGCCATTTTAAACATTTAAAGCTATTACTATATAATTAATTAAACTGCGGGTTTTGAGTAAGAAATTTTCAAAGTCAATAACTAAAAAGTACATGGAATTCATTTATCCATTTATCCCTCCAGTACAAATTTTACAACTTAATACTCATTGCTCAAATAGTACAGATAAGCTAAAAGTTTGACGCTTTGGTATGTTTGGTGATGATTAATGGTAAGATAATAGTGTGACAAAAATACATTAGTCAACAATTAAATATTATGGCAATAGGGAGCACTTAAATAAATTTATTACAAAAATATCAAAGTATTTACGATACTATTTAAACTTAAATGACTGAGACACCTTTAATACCTTCGATTTAAAAAAATACATCACAAAAACTATTTCATGGAACATATCATGACTCACAAGTAATAAATGTATTTAAAAATAGATCCAATGTAGCTTCGGATCCAAATATTGAATATTATTGCATAAGGATTTTTTTTTCCCCGGTTATGTAATTTGAACAGTTGTGTATATTCTCACGTACTCAAAGCAGCACAACGTTTGTCCTCGATCCACCGAACTGTTAACCAATTCTATTTTTAGATAAATTTCATTCTGTAGCTTAAAGACTTGATTCGGGGAAATATGATGATTTACTACTCTCGCGGAATATCATGTGTCATTTCGAACGGTATCTGTGTGGAAGATTTTTATCATTCTTTTGTCCAGAAGAAAAAATCTTTTGTTTTCGGTATTTGCCTTTGTTACAATAGTAATAAATAAAATAATATCATTTATAATTAAATATAATCAACGTAATATTTTGCCTCGATTTTTCATAAAATATTTGCACATTGCTCAGACTTTTTTACCAATGTTTTAACAGAGACTATGTAGTCAGTAGTGTAACCCTCATAATACCAGTATCTTAACATGAAGATATATCGCTAAGGAAAGAACTGATAAAGTACAGTGGTATTTAGTATGGAAACATCCAATGTAGGCAAAAATCATAAAAACTGCTACTTTTGTCACGTCGATCACTTTAAATGTTTGTAGAATTACATTTAACCTATTCAGAACGGGATTATTTTCGTTAAAGAAAACACAAATAATCTATTCTTTTTTTAATGTTGGCACGATGTATCATGGTGTTAGTTTTTTTTTTTGTAATTATTATTTAATCGTAATATCTAGTACCTAGGTTCATTAAAAGGTGGAACTAAGTTTAAACCTATACAACAAATATACTACGCATTATGTATACACAGAAATATTATGCACATTTCAATGAGCACAGAGTCGGAAAAGTCGATTGATATAAAAATTTCACTAGAGGCCTAAAATTTAAAAACGGTTTAAAGAAAAACAAAAGGAAATTCGTTATGGTGGTACAGAGGTAGATGTTAAAGCTTTTAAATAAAATTTATTAATTCATACTTGAAAACGAATAAGAAATACAGAAAAATTCTGTAGCAAAAAATGCGATGTAGAAAAGAAATCTTCAAAAGGTTTACTTCTGTAAGAAACGACCTCAAAGTGCCCCAAATACAAAAGGATCGCAAGGTGAATGAATTTCCGCTCTTTTGTTTCTTTATTGTATCGATGCTTTCTTGATTTTAAAATTGGTTCTCGAAGATTTATGTTCTGGTTTACAAGGCTAATGTGACTATTGTCAGCTACCGATCTCGAATTGTTTGCGATAGTTGTTTTTTCCTGATACTGGGAATAACTACAATCATAATAAATTTTGACAAAAATATAAGTTACTAAACGATATATCTTAGAAAAAAAATCAAAATGTAAAAAATAGAATTGTGGAATAAAACATCACATGGAAACCCTCATTTCCGTAGAATCGCATTGTCTAGATAATACCTGTGCTCTTCATATTAAACGAGTCCATTTAATATGACTTAAATGAATTCAAACAGACCATTGAGAATTCACGTGAGTTAAGTCCAACCGTGCTCAGGACGGACAAAGGGAGTCATTTCGCTGAAACTGAATTTCGTTATGCGCTAACGTTAGAAAGAGGAACTGGGGGCGAGCTAAAACTGTAAACAATGAGTTCGTTTGTTCCGTAGTTATTTATGCAACTACATATGTAGACTTGGGGAGACATGTTTTGTCAAACTCAACGTCAATGAACTGTTTGAATTTTTTATTAATACCATTTAGCGATCACCCTCAATGTCATCACCATAACAGCATTCCTGTGTTTTCGCAGTCAAATATGTGAGAGCTAAAAGCATTGCGGGCAAGCATGCTTCACCATGTACGGCTTCATTTTCATTTAACATCAGATGAAGTTCGGGTTAAGTGTTAGCCCGCATAACTGATAAAAAAACTAAGATTTTTTTCACGTTTACCAACGTTTCTGATTAACAAAATTAATGTACATAAATGAAAACCCTGTGAATTGAACGTTTTTTTTTTAATTAATCATCGTCAATTAATGCAAAAATAATTTAAGACGTTATAAACCCATTTAATCATAGAAATAACATAAGATTGGATGTAATAAGAATAATGGATGAAATATATTAGATGTAATAAGTTTGTTTCATATCCGTCGCCGAACTTACGTGGGATTTAGTAATTATTTAAACAGACGTTTCCGTCAAAACTTAATTAACAAGTTAAACTGGTGTGTAAGTTGTAACGTAATGGATACGAGAATTCCGTGAATTATAATTATTTATAATGTCTTGCGTCTACTAAAGCGATTCATTTTCATTTGTTGTATTAACATATCCATGTAAGAGCTTGTTATAAGATGATATATTTTTTTTATTTACTCTGTGGCCAGCGACTGATCGTTTGCCATCATAAGCCGGAGACCTCTAGTTTATTTTCGGTCAACAGGAACGGGGATATTTGGATGGTGGTACCGAGATGTCAGCGTGTCAAATCATTTTATTTGATAAATAATATATATGTTATTTAACACTTTATGAAAAGGGGGTTAAATTTCAATTTATTCTGCATATTTAAGTTCAAATTTCTTGCTCCCTGTAAGGTAAGATGACGGATTCAAAATGTTTATTCTATTTATATTTGTTTGTTAAATCCATAATCCGCGGCTTCGTTTTTCAATTTGAATCAGAGTCTCGCTGCTGAAGGAAACAAGTAATATGACTCATATTCAAATGAGGTTTTAAAATATACATGTATCTTTAAAGTAGCTACGGATTTGTAGATATTTTCAAAGTTACTGGTAGATTTTTAATGTACTTCAAAGATATTGCAAGATATAATAAAAAAGGAATTCTAATTAATTTATTATGTCTGTAGAAATACTATGAACAGATAATATTTTATAGAAATTCCTTCTGTATTGATCAATATAATCGATCTTTTTTTTTAATTATTTCTGAATGTTTGATATAATAATAGCCTATAACTGTATTAATTTACGATGATTTTTATAACGAATTTTTTTTTTATTTCTTTCGGTAAAAACTATACAATCTATTATGTTTTAATATTGGATAATTTTATAAGTGCGGCACATATGAGTAAATTAGAAAACAATAAATAATTTCAATAGTTATAAAAATAACAATCATTAGGACCATTTGTTTCATTTAGCAGCATGGTGTCATTAGAGATTAAGTAGTACTGAAGGTGACAAAAAATTGCATTGCCAGTTAGTAAAATAAATATAGCTTTAATTAAATATTGACAAAATCTTAATTGATGAAAATCATTTTACTTCTTTACTTTTGATAGTAAACGACTGAATTGATGGAAAGATAAACAACCATCACATCCCCGCTCGTGTTGGTACGAGTATGTTACAAGTGCATTCATAACGAGCAATGTAACATGTACAGATAAGTATAGACAACAATGGAGCGTGTGGAAAGTTATTCGACCGTAATACAAAGGGGAGAACAATTCAAAGAATTAAGGGGCTTAGGAAAGATTGAAAGTTAACGCATCGATTGAGATCATCTCACGTCGTGGTAAAGGAAAACTCAATCCTGGAAATTGTTATCGGGGTTGTGATTAAGTCAACGCGCGGAGATATATACATATGGTTCCAGTATCTATTCGAAATGCTATTGTATTGTAATCGTGTGATTGTAATAAAATTATAACAATTTTTGTTATAATTCTATTACAAATTTAAACATAATTTGGAAAATCATTAAAACGAATCCACGGAAGTATGTGTTACGAGTGTTCAACAAAATTTTAATAATGATATTCGCTTCTTTAAAATCTAAAATCTCAACGTGAACATCATGGAAACATAATATTACATTATTAAGCAAACCCAAAAAAAAAGTAATATTCACAAAAAAAAATATTATCGTCTATTAATTTTACTATATGCATTTCAGCATTTTTTTTCCGGCAATGAGTTAACACTCGTCTTTAATTTCACATGGTACTACATTACAACGAATCTCATATGCCTCTCACATGTACTACTAGAAAACAGCAACATTATTGTCATAGTATAATGACAGAAATTGACGGTGGTAAAT
Source organism: Pharmacophagus antenor (assembly GCA_018245475.1). Taxonomy (NCBI): domain Eukaryota; kingdom Metazoa; phylum Arthropoda; class Insecta; order Lepidoptera; family Papilionidae; genus Pharmacophagus; species Pharmacophagus antenor. Next base: position 41,103 of record DWQX01000074.1, read on the forward strand.
AGCTCGGCGAGATCCAAAACCCCTAACAACATCCTAACCTTTCTATGTGGCCTGAGACTCGAACCTGGTACCTTCCTGTTTCAAGGTTGGCGGTATTATATTTATGATGTATGTATATAAATCAGTATTACCTGGTCGAATTTTTTGTGAGATGGCAACCCTAGCGAAAATTTCCCCCCAAGTTCTACAATAACAGCTCTGCGGGGATTACGAGAAATGAATCAAACGTTCACATATATCGAAACCGAGCTAGTTGAGAGCTGTAACGTGTTGGATATTGCATCATGCTGGAGCACGGAACACGAAGACGGAGTTTGAGAGAATATGAACAGTTTTGAAATTATTATCTCTATTACTACATGTTTTTACGAAATGTTTTTATTTCAGAGCAAATAATATGTTGATTACGATATTAAACCTTAACGGACCAATGCCGTCTTATGAACGGCATAGTAGTTTTAGTTACTAGGTCAAATGCCGCTTATCTGGTGGCCAAAACTATTTAAAATTTATAGCCACTCTTATAGTTGTTATATTTAGTAGTGTCGTACTTGATGTATTCACACATTTCCTTGAAAAATAACTTAAACCTGGCAGAAATTTAACTTAGAAAACTTTCCGGACCTTTAATGGTTAAATTGATGTTATGTGAAATGAGATCCCGTATACATTTTATCAGTAAATTAAGGTTTAGCCGTAATATTTCGGCATTATTTTTTTATACAACGAATCGAAGAGACAAGCAGTAAGTACGGTGGCTTAACGTTACTTCAGGCTCTCAGCCCGATTGTTGACTAATGCCCGAATATAATGGGATATATTGATTCCGTGACCTGATGGAAATGGATTCTCTGGTTAACGTATTATACCCGAAGCCGGTCAGGATTTAACGCTACCGCGTTACTTAATGGGATTACTAAAGGCTTTTGTGTTCAAAGTGGGGATTTTGGCAAGAGTTTATAATGAAACGGCAGTCACTTATAGATGATTTATTACACATCGTGAAACGTGTTATAGATTCCTGTGGTGGAAATTGGACGATAAATTAATGGAACTCCTTTTTTGACATTGGCATTGATATAGAGCAATATTGTAAATCAAGAATATTTTATTTAATGATTTTTGGTTATATCTGATAGACATCTATCCCACCTTATCTACTGTCATTAATGCACCAATTACTTATTGCTAAAAAAATAATGATATGTCTTATTAAGAGATAAATTAAAAACTTTATAATCAAAAAAAAAATCAACCCCTTTTCTGCCAGAGTTTTCATACATCTTTGACAAATAATGAACTTTGGTGCTTATAAAAGATATTAAATTTTAATATCAAAGTTGCTCCACAAACTACAAATACAATTAAAAATGAACTCCTGAACTGAAAACCTCAACTCAAATGTCCATAAAACACAAAAAATATTTTGCTAGTTTTCGGTCTCAAAAATCTATTATCTATTGTAAATGTCTTTAAATATGTTATATCTTCTATTTTAATTACATTTGTAATGTATTATTTTGTATTTTTATATTTTAAGACGTTTAAGATTCTAAACGATGTGGATTTCAATATTTTGCTTCGACGATTAAGGTTTACAATTATATATAGTTCAACAAATTGTGCCATAGATCATATCCATCCGTTTTACGTACCTATATCTATACCTGGACGAACAAATTTTTTTCAGTCGACGTTGATTTTGAACCTATAAGTACATATTAATACGTCTTACTCAAAACCCGCCAGCACAGTGAGTATCAGCTTCTTATTAATGGATGCGTACTCACCGACGCATGGGTTGTGGTTCACTACGGCGAAGATGCGGTCGCATCGCTTCTTCATGTGAGTATTGGGACAGATGCAGCCGAAAAGCGGAGACAAGCGCAGGCCGGACCAAGCTTCGCGGCACGCTTCCCTGTTTGAAAACGGAAAACAATCTTTGTATCTGTGTACGTCGCATTTGGGGGACTGTAGATCCTTAAAATCAATCTGATTTTGATCACATGTTTTGTTCGAAAGGTCGATCAGTTGAAAGTATTCTTAAGTGTAAATCAAAAAATCTCTTCTGTTGATTAAAAATTGTCATTATTTTCACATGTTTAAGAATTTGATTATTTTGGAACTTCTTATTGATTGTTATTTATGAATCATAAATGAAAAACTTCTCTTCTCTACATTTTTATAATAATTTATTATTTTGAAAAACATGAATAAAAGTACATGCAATGTTACTTTACGAGGAAAACCTAGTCTTAAACTGATTCTTTAAAACAAGTAGTAATTCACGGATTCGCCGGTTCCCGTAGTAAACGTATCTTGAAATAACCACATGAATGATTCATTCGCCGGATTAAAATAAACTAGACAGACAGACATGATCAATACCGGTACAACAAATTTAACTTATATTTTAATTGATTTCTACTATCCAACTTAGCTTACGTTTGCTTGAATATAAAATTACCTAGCGTATTTTAAAAGAGAAGTTTAGTTCATTTTGTGCTGAATAGGTTTAAAAATTAGATCTATCAAGGCCGTTTTTACTTCTTTTTTTACATTTCATAACGGATTTCAAATTTTTTTATTAGAGAAATTGGAAAAAGAGAATATTTTAATTTTTACCTTCATTATACTGTTCCTTTGATTAGGACATGCCCCTAATTAATTATTTTATTTGAATAAATTAATTCTTTCCTTTTTTAATTTTAAAATCAATGGATTATCTATGGTTAGTGGAAATAATGTAAGATTGTAATATGATAATATTGGTAACAATATGTTATCAAAGAATAAAATGAAATGAGCGAACAGAGCTATACGAATACAATTAAATACAGATTATTACAAAAGTTATAATATGATCACATTTTTTAGCATTTTTATCTTCATCGTCGTCTCAATTTTTTTTTTACTTAAAGATTTATTAAATTTAGTTAATCACATTGCTTTAGTAGTTGTTTAGTTTGGTTCAATTATTAGTTTTAGGGCTGCGATCGGTGGACTTATCGGACATTCGGAAAGCTACAAAATTAGACAGCGCTTGAAAATCATCGTTGTACGAATGCTGGTTTTACTGATTGAAAATCGTTTGCTGTGATACGAATCGCAGGGACTATTTGTAATGCAAAATAGTAGAATACAAATATAACTGTTTTCGGTTAAAGGAAAGGTATCTAGTGAATTTACTGGATAAAGAAAAGTCGAGCTACCGAGATATCCTGAGCCTTATTGTTATCTTTTTGAACATTTTGTTCTTCTGTTCGCTTTTTGATTCGCAAATAAATTTGGACCGAAATAATCTTCATTAAATCACACCTGTCTTCCATCCGGCATTCTCCGTCGCGGGCCTTGCAAGCGTTCTTGAATCTTTCAAACAGCACGGAGCATGGTTTCTCGCTATGGCAGACGCTCAGGGCATAGGTGCAAGTGGGCAGGGTCTCAACGGGGTAAGGGTCTTTCTCTGCAAAGAAAATCTTTCATATGAAAATGTAAAATAATTTTTAAAACAAAGTTTGAAAAACTTGTGTCCGGGTGAACCTAATACAAATACAAAGTGTAGTCGTTGTAGTGGACGGTGCTTAAATTACATTTAACGTTATTCATAAATCTATTCTTTTAGGGGTGACAGAAATAAGATATCTAAAAAAGAAACAATGATATTTATAATAGAATTAAAAAAATCATTAAACGACAGCCAAGGATGTGTCCGGTCGACACATATTTCAGATCAAAAATTTTGATCAGAAACGTTTTAGCCCTTACAGAGCGACAGGCACAAACAGATATGGATATACTTATAGACAGAGAAATGGTTTAAAATAAAATGTCTTGCGGCAGTCCAAAATCTTGAAGATTAAGATTATGTAGAATTATAGGACAGTGTTTCAAATATTAGCGAATGATATACAAATTGTAAGTTACATGGATTTGTGCCTGACGACCATCACCCCTTTTTATCCGAAGGGAAGGATTACACTATGGATATTCTTCAGCTACGAGGATGGTAAGAGAGTTATGCCGGACTCCTACCGGTTAAAACCCCACGGTGTCCATTGTTGTTGATGGTGATTAGAGATGTAGTATATAGTGGTAAAGCAGTACGCTTTACCAATGTCTAAAGTAAGCCTTTTCGTATCTATCGCGTAATATCATGTTAATACAAACAAATGAATATCTGTCTCCCTCGGTACATTTTTATTTCACATTTTTTTATGTAATCGTTTCATGTACAATAAAGTATTAATTAATTCATTCAATTCATTCAGTCTGTCCTCTAATAAATTATCCGTAAAAATCGTCGGTATTAAATCAAAGAATCCTGGGTATACTTAGTTCCTTCTATTTTTACAGTTTCACAAATGATTTAGCTTACCCTTCTTCAAGACGAAGACGCAAGGATGGTCGAAGAGGAAGTCGCGGAAGGAGTTACATTCGGGATCGACGTTTGGCTCCCGACAGAGGCACGTCGGCTTAAAGAACGGGAACGCCTGCAGGGTCCTCAGGGCGGCCTGGCACTTCGTCACGGTCACAGTCGAGCATGCCACTGGAAAAATAACTACCATTAGTTCGATATGACTTCCTTTACACTATTTTCTATGCTTAGGTTTACACCACAATTTCACAAGTGACAATGAAGCCGTAAGTTATATATGCTCGCACCGAGTACTCTGGCTCTCCAAGTTTGAATGCTTTTAGAAAGCAATACTGTTCTGGTGGCAGGTTGACAATTTGAGGGTGAAGACTAACAAGGCGGGTTTTTAAGACCTCTTTCTGATAAAGTGATAACTAGTTCATGGCTTTATAGAGTTCTACCAAATTATCAAAAAATATTTGTCCACACGTCGAAAGTAAAGCATATATAAACAGAAAATGATATAACAAGAATTATTAAAAGATGAAAAACAAAAATTACATAACTCTGTAAAAATGTCATACAAATTAAAAACTAGAACGGGACCAAAATTAATAAGATACGCTTTGAATTGAGAACCTTCTTCTTGTATTTGATTAATGAAATGTGGGTTTTATTCTGGTTAATTATCAGTAAAACAAAATATTTTATATGACGCCGCATAAAATAGTTGATATAACTATTGTCCACACATGGTAAAGTAAATAAAAACTAGCAACCTTAATTGATAATGTCGCATCCGATCCACCAGTAATCTACAAATTAAATTGTAACGGCGAGCAAAAACTTTTCTTACGTTGAAGGTAATAAATGTCAAGATTGAATGAAGAAGGAAAGTTTTTGCGAAGGGTTGATTAGGGATGTGGCTTAAGTCCATATAATTTTTTTCCCCTCCCTAACTCGTTCAATTACAAAGAACTACTCTGATTTATGTACCACAAGGTGCCGAGACTGTTATAGAGTTGTAGATGAAACGATTTGAACGATGTTTATGAGCGCAAACAATAATTGATCTTCAATTTAACAATCTTTCATGTATTCTTTTCATTAATACACCTATATTTTGTTAGTATTAAGTCTCTCCATAGAATGTATAGTCAAGTTTCCTCTCAGCATTTACTTCTGTTGGCAAACATGTTTTCCAATCATTGTTGTTCAAATTTGTTCCAATTTTTCAATCACTTGCTAAGTTTTCCTTTTACAGAAACAGCAAGAGAAAAAAAGAGAAAACAAAAACGTTTGCGTGTTGTTAAGTGATTGTTAAACTAATAACAAAAACTCGATAGAAAAAGATTAAATCTTTATACTTATTTCCATGTCCATTTCTATTTAATTAATAAATGAAACAATATTTTGATACTTTTTGATTTATACGTGTTTAAATATAAAAAGTTATGTTTATGACTATCCGGTTGGTATTATCTTATTTCGCTTGAACTCGTGTAATAAAAACTTGAAGGCCTAGTTTCTGCAACGTACTTTGCCTGTAGTTATTTGGCACAGATTCTTTACTTTCATGTTAATTTTTGTAAATACTTATTATACTTGATGTTCATTTCATTTATAATTATTTTATAACACATGTATATTTCTTGGATCTTTTTAATTCTAAGGGAACTTTGAACTTTTTGCTTTTATTTTACACTTTGTCCTGCATCTGTCATATCTGTGTTGTGTCATGTCTGATTTATAATACATTTTGAAATTTATCATTGCATTTAACGATGTTGCCTTCGACGATATTTATTGACGTTTTATTTGTTGGAAGTATTATGCTAATTTTAATCATATAAGTAATTAACCGGAAAATGGATTATTATTTTAATTGGAATAATTTATGTCGATGTATATACAGGGTGTTTACGCTCATTGGTGTAGGTTGTCTTTGCATTCGAATCATGTTCAAAATGTTTCAGTTTTGTTTAAAGGGGAATCAAGTTGAAAAGATAAATACAATATGTAGTATATATGTTCTTAAGTGACATTTGCAGGTAAGAGATTACTACATATTTTATAAACAAAAAATACTTTATACTATTTAACAAAAAAATAGTTTTGTACACACATATAGTAAAATAGTTTTGTTAACACCCCTTTAAAAGACTTATATTACGTATACCTATCTAAGTAACAGAGAAAATTAGTCGTTCAAACACGTCATAATTAAATGACAGTAATGACGAATAACATTGGAAATTACATAAAATAAATTGTGCAAAGGAGAGAAAATTGTTGATATTTAAACTGAGTAGACTCAGCGGCGTGCCCGTGGGGCAAGTCTAAGCACATATACGCATATACATAAAAACAAAATAATTTACAATGTGGTTTTTCTATATTTTTATCTTCACGGTCATGTTTAAAATCTGCACCAATTATAATTTACTAATTTTTGTGCACTATATTACTTGAATAGTGTGTACCGGAATTTCGGGCTTTTACGGGGGTACCGCAACTAGGTCGACTAAATAAATTTATGATTACAGGAATAACACTGTGTTCGGTGTTAAAAGAAAACATGAAACTGCTATAAGAGTGAACATCTGAAAATAGAAGTCATGTTTGCATTTTGTACGCAACGTGTTATAATAATGCTTGGTAGCTGACACTTGCGACACTCACGAAACTTCAAGCGTACCGTCTCGTCTGCGAAGACGCACTGTACTCGGGTGCGTATTATTACGCACAGGGCCCTTCAAGTAACGCGTAACTTTAACAAAAAGGAAAAAAAATTTTCACACATTACGAAAGGTGTAGTAGCTACGTTATGAACCGTTGTAAACTGATAACATTGTTCCGTTTGGAGAGCCGCAACAAACCAAAAACCCAATTTACTTTTGCGAACGTTGCCTTTACAATAAATCGATCTACTGGTGGAACAACATCTTTACTGAACGCTTTGTATAACTTCCATTACGTTTTAACTTAGTACATACATAAGACGTTTAATCGTACTGTGACTCTCGGTAATATTTTATTATCCCTTATGGGTTAGCACTTGAACTCGATTTTACCGCATGTTAAGTGACGATATTGCCGTACTTGATAAGGTGTGTTCGCTCAGAATACTCTCGGCAGACTCCACTACTTCTGCGGTTAGGGAATAGAACCTGAGACCTCTACGTGACGAGAAAAACGGATAAACCACTACGCCACGGGGGCAGTCATATATTAACCATAAATATGCCTACATGGATAACATTTAAAAAAATATTAAATTTAAAGACTCAAAAGTGTAGGACTCTGGTTATGTAGAGTTACATTAAAATTATGGTTATATTGCTATAAGTTAAAAGTCATTTTCAATCGAAAACATATTAAGAAACCATAACCGAATTTAATTTCTTACTGGCGGCCCCATTATGTCAGTTTGTGACAAGGGTTCGCTTTACACCGTACGGTCTGCAATGCTTAAAAATTCTTCACAACAATCCCCTAATTCGCCCGTTGCTCTTTTGAGCCAAAGAGAAATAATGGAAGTCATTAATCATTCGTCATCTCCATTCGAATATTTTTACTGTGGTTAATGTGTTTAAAGTAGTACATTTCTTTACGTTATAGTGATTCCTCAAAAGAAAAGTTGCACTGATAAATTTACAAAAAATATTAACAAGATCAATATCATTATTTTTTCGATCCTACTGGTTTGGCAGATGGAAAATATTAACAGTTTGGTATTGTACTTCATTATATATATCTATTGTTTCTATAGATTGTATTTATATCCATATGGAAACAACAATATTATTAGTACATTTAAATACAATAGTTAAGTGTCGAAAAATAATTACCATATATGCCATGTACACAAGCTAATCAGCTTAGTAGTTAAGGGTCACGTAAAGGACAATAAAATGCTTGCGACATTCGGTGAGAATTGGCGTTTGTTGGGTGCGATACAAATTAGCCGGTGCGGTGAAACTAAATTAAACTTGCTCCGTTGTGGTTTTACTGAAAATCAAATACATCTGTTCAGAGAAACAAATTCACGGCTGCATACATGATACTTTTAATACAATGTTGTATTCGTTTCGCGAAGCAACATTTTTATTTTGTTTTTTACTCGTGGCTGGCTTGACTTTTTATTATGGCGTAAACGAGTATTCTCTATTAAAGACAGAATTTTATTATAATACTAGCGGTCGCCTAGCTCGCTTCTCTGGGCGTTGTAATTTTTGACATTTAATATTAACCCGTCCAGTACGTTTATCAATATTCAAGCCTACCGACTCAGAGAATAAAGATTAATTGAAGTTTCAAATCCGCTTTTCATTCGCTTAAGTGTCGGGTATTCTTAGTAGATACCTATATATTACAAACACATCCTCCAAATTTCATGTCTCTTGGACAAGCGATTTGGGCTTTGCGTTGTATATAAGTCAGTGAGTCAGTGAATCTGTCAGGACGTTGAATTTTACAAGTAAAAATATGAGCTGTCGTCTACAAGGACATACCTTTCGTTGGTAAATTGTATTTTACCGACATTCTAACTTAAAAAGCCAACGAATATTTTTGCGCTCAGTTTAAAGGGCTTTTTAGGGTAAAGAGACGTATTATTTACGAAAATAGCATTGTGCTGCGTTGTACACACCCTGGCTCTTGTGTTGGGCAATCTCATGTTAAAACATAGAACGTGTAGTAATTTTATAAAACTGATTTATAAATAATTCAACATTATTATTGGCAAAAATCATATTTGCCGATCGCGCTTTCCCGCAATTTTATTTCTAAATAAGATCAGAGAGGACCCGGCGAAAGTTCAAGTACGTTCCAAGCGTACACTTCAGCACAGTACTTCAGTTCAGATTTTCCCATTTAAAGTTACCGTAGACCTTCTATTTGTGTACTAAATTTGTTTTTTATACCTTCATTAATAAAATTGTTCTAAATTCGAAGAAATTTGCCCTTTAATTTGTTAAATTTTATAAGTCATAATTATTTGCAATTTGTATGATGAGATAATTTCTATATTTTCTCAAAGTTAATTCTACAGAGAATCGTTAATACCGTAATGTGGTTGGGTACAGCTTACGAAAAAAGTTTATAAATTCTGATATTATCTCCTAACACATGGGATGGACTTAATTAAATAATGAAATGTAAATACTCTATATCAACTGTGAAATCACAGATGTTGGCACTGACATTATTTTTGTAATAAAACATCGTTTTTTGTAAATAAGTAAATTACGAGTTCTGTGATCCATATTAAAAAATATGACTAAGTTATTTGTTTATATATTATTTCGAACAGAAGTTGGAAATTAACTCAGCGCCTAGAATTGTTTTAAATCAATTAGTGAATATTGCATTGACTCCAAATAATTTAGTGGAATGAGCTAATGATTAAAATTTTTGTCTATAATTTAATGTCCGTAAATAATGAGTTTTGTATTTAATCATGACTATTATGTTATTGACAATTAAATTTGATGTTGCGGTAGTTATTCCTAAAAATTTCGCTAGTCAAGTGGTTATAAAAGTAAAAGTTGTAATATTGGGGACAATTTTTAAAACTAACCATTGGAAGTCATTAATTGTTTACAATCAAGGACAATAAATTAGTTTATAAAGTGTATTAGTACACTTTCTATCAAACAAAAACAACAGGTTTGTAATTTTCTACATGAATGTCCTTGAATAAATATAAGTATAAATTATTAATTCTTTAACAGTTATAGTAATCATAATTTTTCCTATAAAATGAATGGCTGAACGAAGGAGTACCTAATATGGGATGTCATGCACTGATGTATAAAAAAAACAAAGCATTTGCTCACAAGTCGGCCATTATTGCGATAATAACCTAAAAAGCTTACCCGCCCCTTAACAGATCGTTTTTCTCGAACCGATGTCGCTTGACTTCAACATCCATCTTAATTATTGTTCGAAAGCAGAAGCGACTTATCATTGTCACATTACCATTTGAATGAAAGGGAAAATCCATTTAGGTGCCGAGCGTCTTAATATGCTTTTAATTAAGGTAATGAATAAAGAATATCCTAAGTTCCTCATTCAGTGAAGTGAGAATTTCAAATTGTACAATTAAACCTTAAATGCATGACTTTTCTCCAAGTAATACATTGAACTTTATCACAAACAACGTATGACAAAAAAATACACATTTTTTCCTGCCAAAAGTAATGTTAAAATTGTCTTGGTTATCCACAGTCATCATTGTGCATTCGACATGCACACATACATACACAGGTTTTTAAATGAATAGAATTGAAACTGATTTGTAGACAAATTGTAACATTATTCATTTAAGGGTTAAAACCATTGGAACTATGCAATATAATATGATCGAATTGTCAAAGTAATGTGAACTCAGTAGTGCGTTGAATTCATTTAATATCTTCTATATTACAATTACAATTGTACATTTGTTTCTGTTAACATCATTATTTTCAGATTAATGCACAATTAACAATTAATTTATCACTTAATTTCAATATTTCTTACTATCTTCAATTGTTTAATACATTTATAAGTTTATTAAACACTCCAGATGTATGTACTAATTCATAGTTTTCTTATTATTATGACGACCGATCTATCTGCCAAGTGTTTGCAGATAGATCGGTCGTCATAATAATAAGAAAACTATGAATTATTACATGTTAATGGTTTTTGTTGATTTTTGATTAACAGAAAATTTTCCGTTGCAATTAAATAAAAATTATATCAATTTTTGAAGATTAAATATATTTTTAGAGACTTTCAAATAAGAAATATATATTAATTGTTTTTATATATATTGGTGGTACTCATTTATGTTCGCTGTATGCTACTTAGGATCCCTTTAAATAATTCGCGATCTTTACAGTTAAATTTTTAAAACAGTTTTGTGAGAACAGTTTTACAATGGTCTAATATATCACTTAAATTTCACATGGTGTTGTCACAAGTTACAATAAGGCCTCAGATGTCGTGCGAGACTCTAGATTACTGCGGTTCTCTCATCTGTGACTGCCGGAACACAACATCGCCGTTACAGCGGCAGGATGACGTTTAAGAATGCTAACTAGCGAAACTGGTTTGATAAAACACTATCATCATCCAAACTTTACTATTTCCGTGATCCTGGAATCGAGCCCGCGACCTCCGTATAAAAGTAATAAATAATCCGTAATAAAGCAAGCGGTAAACCAGTGCGTCACACTCGCAGTTCTCAGACAGCGTATAATTTTAAACATTTATAATTTGGGTGCGTATACGCAATTATTATCAGCCTTTAAAAATTTCACAATAAAATTTGTAACCTCATTTTGTATAAATATAACTAATGTTGATTCATGGCTTGTGAATTGTGGCTTGCCTGATCTTTGCAATACGTCCTGTTTAATAATTGCAACACGCTATTTGGACGTATTGTTTGTGGTGGTTAAAATTGGATATAAATTTGATGTTCCCCAGACCACAATCACAATCTCATTTTATTCATCGTTGAAAAAAAAAAACAACGTGACGAGGACAGAAATGAATAGGACTCATGAAAGCCTACAAGGCTGATTTAAAAATATTTTTTCTTAATTTTCAAGCTTAAAGACTATAAACGAAAAATTAGCAACAATAAAAATAACATAATTTACTAGCACAGTGTAGTCGTGATTATATTTTACTTTCGGTTACATTCTGGCTGAATTTTAAACAGTTTAATTATTTTATTGAGTTATTTAAAGAATATATAATGGAGTACAAAAATATCGCTGACGAAAAAAAATATATATGATGCGTCGAACACATTTTAAACAACAATAGTCATAATATATACATTTAATTAAAAACATATTTATTAAATAATTAATTAAGAATGAAAAATGAAACAATTTTAAATTTGAAGCAACCTCATTTTTGGGGTTCGGTAAGAAATGATATACCAGTACAAGTTTACGGTTTATAAGAGTAGCAGATGTCTTAATTTAAGGTATCGGGACTAACAACTGAAGGTGAAGTGGAAAAAAAATCTTTCCCAATCATGAACCTGTGCGAAGCGCCCTCCACCTAAGAGCGTCGCTGGGTACACTTGATGCTCTCCTCGAGTCCCTCTGATGTTACTGAAGTACAGGATTGCGGATTTAGTACAACCGAAATCGGCACAATTGCTCTTTATTATCAACTCGTCTTGAATAACAAATAACATAAATTGCTTACGCTGTACTAAGTACACAAAACAGGTACGCAATCGTGGATAAATTAATACATATGGCAATTTATGTACTAATAGTTGATTTGTGTATATACATGATCGTATAGGTACGTCTATATCATCACACTATTTATTTCTACTTCCAAACGTTATAACTCCGCTAACAAAACCACGTGTATGGTAGGAATTAGCTCAACACATTCAGCTCTATGAACGCATATATGCGCTCACACAGAACCATTTTATTTACGCAACGAACCCATGTATGTGTTCTCTTTCAACCATTCAATTTAAGAAATGAACGCGTATGTGCGTCCTAATACATTGTACTCTACTTAAAAAGCACACAGTCCACTTGTCCTTCGTAAAAACATAGATACGTAACATTGGACAACACAGCGAAAAGGTTTAACTGGGTAGAGTTTTATTCCATTTAATTACAAGAAATTTCTATATCTGTTCTTCATATTAATTTAAGCAATAAAGTTTTGAAATGTTATTAAATAAAATTAAGTCAATTAATTAAGTATAACTCTTATGTATATTCTAACTTAATTCCTGTATTCTGCGGTAATATAAAAGTATTAAAAACGTACAGTGAAGGGTTTATTCGAAAGTTTTCTGTTGACGTTTTTGTTAACAAACTCGTTCCGCAAATGGATGACGGAATTATTGTTGGCGATAAAGTAAAACATCCGGTTGCAATGCCAACATTTGCCGTGCCCAATGTTCAAATAGAGAAACGTTAACATTTACAAACGAATTGAAGTTGGCAACTCAGTTAATGTTATTAAATAAGTTTTAGAAACGCAGCAGAGCGTGGGGGCGGAAAGTAATTACGTAATAACTCGACTCACTGTTGTCCCCAACTCCTTAAGAGTTACATTTAGATAATTGTGTGGACATGAGGAGCGAAGGCTGATAAGCCTATCAGTCCAATTGTGGACAGGCCACAAAGTCGACTGAAGGTATGTTGACAATCCCGGGAATCCCCTAGCAGATCTGCAGACCTGGACCGATCGGTGAGATCATTGGAGGAGGTCTATGTTCAGTAATAGGTGTCTCTTTTCTGATGATTATGATGATATCTTTGGCATACCAACGTAACATATTACAGTCTTAAAGAGGTACGCCGCATGCAATCTATATAGGCAATTCACGACATACTATTATTTTTAATTCATAAAAAATTTCGCTTATTAAAAGTAATTTGTTGCCTTTATTAGTAATTTTACATATAAGGTTCTGATTATGGCATTTTTTGTAAAGTGGGTTTATGAATTGGAAAAATCTATGGTTATGCATGGGAAAACACTAAGTAATTGTTTTTGAATATCTTATGGTCTTTAATTATGCTTAAAAATACAAAATACAGACATGGCCGAACATAATAATGCACGTTGTGCTGAAATTATCGGGCGATAAAATTAAATTCTATCGTTGGAACGAAGCGTTCTGGCCGGTTAGTTTTTAAGGTCGATGAAGCTGTATAATTAAGTTTCCGAAACGAATAAAAACTTCCCTCCGATAACGGCTCCAAGTGTCGCGATGTTAATTGCTTTAATAAAACTTCAGGAGATCGATAATAGATATAGGGTTGGGACGTCTCGAATGTAGATCACAAGGTGGTCTACTCTAGTTTTTTTTCTATTTATTCACATTTATAAAATTAAAAAAAAACATGAAATTTTTCTGATAAGTAGAAATGAAAGTTTTATATCCTGTTTATCTAGTAATACCCAGTCATTTAACTTAATATTTTCGTAATAATTGGCGGCAAAAATACTAAGTTCATGGCAATAACAATTCAGTAAGTACGGTTTTATTATATTTGTTTCTAGTAACAAGTAAAAAGCTGTTAGTAACGTATAAACAAATATAATAGAAATCTTGACGGTATGGAGTGTTTTGGAAAAAAAAGAAAAATTTCACGGAGTCATAATAAAAATTTTAACCTACTTTCGTACCGAACGATATATCATAATATTAATAACCGAACTTGAGCGTGAACAAAGGGCAGCTAACAATAGGCGGACGCCGGCAGGCTTCACAATGGCCTGAAGGAGGTCACAGCAATGGGGATCGCAACTACAAATCGCCTATCGATTCAATATTTTACGCTAGCGTTTGAATGATGGTACATTACATTTGGCCAACAATATCCTTAAATTGTTTGAACATTTGGCCAACAATAACAGACGAGTGTTTAAATATTTGGCCAACAACGTTTGAAAATATTCTAAATTATATTTTGATTACGCTTCTCTATTTACTTTTTAATCATAATTTTCCATTAATTTGTTTTAAGTATTTATTTTATTTAATACATAAATAAATGTAAAACATGTTTATTTTGGTATTGTTTAACAGTTTCGCTTGCGTGAAATTGAAGCTATATTCTCTGTACTATCCAGTACGAATGTTATTTTCTATTAAAAAAATATAGATATTTACATACTATCTATGCAAAGAGTTTATACAAGTTTCATTATTAGTGATAAAATTTGAAAATTAAAATAATATTAAATTATTTTCTTAAAATGTTTCTAGTTTTCGTTTCATTGAAAATTATAGTTGACATTAACATGCTTACATTACTAAATTGTAATTTATTGTTATTCTAAAAAATTAGAGCAGTTTTAATTTTTTGTATTAAGAGAACATTAAAATGAAGGTTGCTTGTTATAGGTCTTAGCAAAAGCAATGTCTCACTGTGCGAGGACGCCGTGGTTTGATCCTTGTGTGTTTTCTCATGCATAATAGTTTCTGCTTAACAAAAGGCGAGCGTCTTGCCTTAACAAACCTGATTGTTAGAAATAAGGGGCAGAGTTTTCGTACTCAAGTCCACAATGGAGTCTTACCTTTTTTTTTTTTAATTAAAATTCGCTAACAAACAAACGAAACTCCTTAAGTGAGGCCGACGGTTGCCATCGAGGCGAAACCTTCCGTAAAAAGTTCTTTAAGTGCTTTCTTTATAGAAACTTCGGTGAAACGCGTCATTAGTTGTTTGCGTAACGGGCAAATGTTTTCAACCGGCCGGTTACGTAATTAATAGATTTGTGTTTTAAAACCAAATAAATAAAAGATGATACGAATCGGAAAACATTACTGAGAGTACTCCATCTAGTGTTTTCAGAGTTGGAAATAGATTGGAGTTTAACAAACTTTGGGAGTAAGTTTACGACGTTTATCTAGATGTCTACCAGAAGCGTGTGAACATCTAAACTATAAAGACCTTATACGAGTAAAAGTTCAGAATAAAACCAGTTTACTCCTAATAGATAAAAGATGTTACAGAAGCACAGATGAGTGACGTAGATTTTTTAGTTTTCCTATTTCTATTTTTACATGAAGAGTCGGTAAACTCCAGTTCGATTGATTTGAATCTACACCGACTTGTCGAGACGAGACGAGATTTATGTGTTCATTACTGAAATGTTAATTTTGAAAAAAAAACAATCTTACCGAGTTCCGATCCACAGACGCGAGGTATTATTTCCAAGATCGCGGAGCAGGAGGCGTCTTCAAAGCATAGCTGGCGCGCCAGCAGGCAGTTCAGGATCGCCATCGTCCCTTTTATACCCGGCCCTGGAAAAAATGTTATAAATGAGTAATTATTGATTTCGCTGAAGAAAATGGGTCATTGTAACACGAAGTTTATATAAAACAAATATACATGTGCGTCCAGCGAACAGTTGGAATAGTCTGCCGGTATTAGTTTCTGTACAGACATGATGTAGTGGTCTTCAAGAGATGAGTGAATAGGTTTCTTCTAGAGTAGTGCCATGTACCATCATAGACTAACATCTGTAATTACCATCAGGTGGGATCTATCACTGTAACTACTGTAGTTACGGGGCTAAAATGATATAATTTGTTGAATCCGGGATTGTTTATAAACAAGTAGTAAAGTTTGGATAATCGACGTATTTATCGAACCTAATAGCTAGCAAGCTAGAGACTACTCTTATAATAATTACTTGCTGCCGTAACAGCTTTGCCGTGTTCCAGCAGTTATACATATGACAGTCAGTGTTTTGGGCGCGTCTGCTTCACTATCTATCAGTTAACATCATTTGAAACTGAGCTCAAGTGATACGCCAGTTTACATAAATAAATTTAATGACCCAAAGAGACGTGTAAGTTATGACACAATTATTATGAATCATAGCGTGCTTATTTATACGTCAGAAAGTAATTAAATTAAATGAAAATGTGATTTTATCTAAAGTCCGTTATAATGAATTCAGCTATCAAATCTTTCCCGACGTAATATAATGCATTGGATTGTAATCTGAAGATTTACAAGCGCTCACCATTCGATCGCGCCTTATTCTCGATCCAATTATTCGAATAATCGAACCTTCGATTATTATTCCGTTTCGCCGCCCCTACACGATGGCCTATTCCAGACCGAGAGCGTTACGTGATTACGTTACGTTTCCTTTGAAACGTGATTGTAATCAGCAATGTCCATTAAATAGTTTTCGAGTAGATTACCACAGACGCCTTGTGATGTATATCGAAAAACTTATTTTGTTTGACGGTTTATATTTACTACCTCAAAACATCTTATCAGGTAATATAATTCTCAATTGGTTTTTATCGGTTATGAGTTAAAACTTGACGCATATTTCAGCCGATGTTAAGTGACAACGAGGTTGTGAAGCGTGTTCGCTGAGAATATTTCTAGTTTCGATTCCCGAGCCACAGTAGTAGTGGAGTTTCTACCCTCAATTTTAATTTGCCGCCATAACAGCATTGCTGTGTTCTGGTAATTATACATGTGAGAGCTAGAAGTAGTTCTGTTTGTGATTGGATACTAACTTTTAACAATCGTGACTTCTCAATAGTTGTCACCAAAAAATGTTTGTGGAAAAGACGTGGAGAGATTTCATAATAAATATGGGTTTTCCAAAGCAGTTATAATGGTTAATAAATTCACATAATTTTGTATTTTACGTATTGAAACAATGTCTTTTTAAGGTCCCTCCTAAAAACAAAAAGAACAAAATCTATAACGTATGAATGCTTATAGTATGTGCAGTGATAAGAAAGATCTTTTTTAATCAATCCATGTATTATCCACCCAGTTTGTGGACCGCTACGTTTGTAATACATTGGCTCAAACTCCAGGACTTTTCAAGAGACCTAGTTATCGAGAATAAAATTAAATCATCGATAAGAAATTAGTTCATAAGAATAGAAGAAGGTTCGCTCATTATACGAAGAACGATCTGAGAAATGAGAATTCCAGTGGAGCGATCAAATCGGATAGAATAGAAATATAATAGAAGCAAAATGTTTTCGTAGCTTTTGAATAACCCTATTCGATTTCCTTTTCTCGTGTAAGGTTAGCTATGGCATTGGAATACTCGGTGACTAACGCTCTGATTGGGTTTAAGTGAAGTTTCTCGTTTATATTAATTCCGATTTAGACAAATTATATTCAGATGTTTATAAATAACAATTTTATATATAGTTTCATATTAGTATCATTTTATTTATATTACTGGCTAAAAAGTTTTTTATTATCAACATATAAAGAATATATACTTATTGATTCATCTACTATTAATAAATATTTATAATAGAATTAAATCGATTTGATCGATGTATCGGCAAATTATAAAATATTTCTTTTTTAAAAGGTACGGTAGGCAAAAGAATGAGGGGTCACGTTATGGAAAGTGATCACTGTTGCCTATAGATAGCCGGTTGGTATCATACCAAATAATGCAAAATAATGCATCAGATGTTTAATACTGTGGTATATTCGACAGTGAAACAGAATGATGGGATTTCCAATAGTTTGCAACACATTGATAATTCTGTCGTTAATTAAACTGGTTGCAGTTGCAGCTATACTAATTATTTTTATATCTCATCAACGTTGATGAGAATCAAAGTCGAACACGATATTAATTATTGAAAACGATTCAATGGGCAGTCTTGTCACGTCATTGAAATGGGGAAACCGAAATACTAGTACATATAATATATTAACAAATTAAATGAAAAAAAAATATCTCCATCATTCCTCCGTCATTGAAAATTTTTACTTATCAACAACGGGCTAATACTTGACTTTAATTTCACATGATGTTAAATGAAAATCAGGCTGTAGATGGTGAAGCTCGCCCGCTCAAAATATTCCGGTCCTCTCATGGATGACTGGCAGAACATAGCGATTCGAAAAATTTTGCGGCTTAAAACTTGGCGGAGATTTCACTTGGTGTTTTATTATTCTGGAAGCCATCTTAAATAAGTCACGTACGCACAACAACAGTGCACCGCGTTCCGGTTTGAAAGGCGCTGTGGTTAGTAAAATGACTGAGGTAACGATACTAACATCTATTTGTTAGTGACGCAATGTACTTTTATGTAAACATCACTATTAGTCATGATAAGTCCTTGTAGTTGTTTAAAAAAATCCTTAGTTTCTGATCCGTCTATTTTACCCGTAGTTCATAGGTATTATAAAATAACAGATAATGAGGAAATTGTAATGTAAACATTTATACATCAAAACATTGATCATGTTATGATTTCGCTTCGTTAATTTGTTTTGTATCAGCAACCGCTAATCTTTTGTTTAGACGTATTAAATTGTTTGAATCGGTTGCATACGCGCGCCGAGCATATAATTATGACATGTGTTCAAATTTTGCGGTGGCAAATATTGATGTAGTTTAACTTTAAAACATTGTACGTGCATTAATAATGCACAACATTCAATAACATGATTTAACACATTCGATGAGTCACTCATTCCATTCTATTCCGTTCCAATTTCCATTCAATTTCGATGCTCCAGCATAAGGCCTTTTAAACCTTTGAAAACGGCTTTTTATTTGGAGAAGATAAAATCTCTCGTGGTAGACGTGAACTAAGCAAGTACCGTGCTATCGAATCGCGGTAGGAGTTGACGCAACCGCAGAGACAGGACAATATAGGATTATGCGATATCGATGTAAAGAAAATGAAACCTGATTAAAAACATTTATCGGTACATACCGTGTACCAGGAGTTTTGAAAGGGTTAAACTTTGTCTAGATACTATTATCATGACGGCACGAGGATTATCAAACTCCGTCACGTTACGTAACCATTTTTTCGCTTAATGTAAAAAATAAATTGAAAAACTTTCATCAGTAATATCTATTTTACATATTAATAATATACGGATAATTCTCTTAACTCATGGTTATATTATAGTATTCTAATTAACCAGTAACGTTGATTAAGAAGTAACCATTTCTTGGCTTAATGTACAAAATAAATCGAAAAACTTTAATCAGTAATATCTATCTATACATATCAAAAATACACTGATAATTCTCTCATCTCATGGTTACATTTTAGTACTTTGATTTCATAGCACATCTTCGATAGGCACACTACAAGGGAGATATGAACGATGTGTTATAGACCAAGTTTCGCATTCTATGTGTTAAGTATTAAAGATTTGACTGCTTCCGTGGCGAAGCGTTTTAGCCGCTTGCTCTGTAACACGGAGGTCTTTACTTCCGTGGCTACGTAAGTCGGCAGTTTGGATGGTGGTAGGGTTAATATGAGCTCGATATCAGCGTTGCTGTATTCTGATAGTGACATGTGAGAGCAAGCATTCCGGGCCTCGTTGTCTCACTTAACATCAAGTAAAATTAGATCAAACATTAGCCTGTTACCGATGAAAAAAAAAAGAGAATAATGTTACGTATTCAGATTTTTGAAGTAGGACATATAAACCAGTAAGCACAATAATTTTTAAGATATGAGAAGGCGTCTGTGGTAATTTATTCATAACTTATTTAACGGACGTTATTAATTATATGCAACGTCTGCGAGACTCAACTAGTGTATTAGGAAAGGTCATTGTCGTTACCTAAACTGCAGAAAGACTTTTATATTAATATCAGTTTTCTTCCAAGCTACTTAATATAAAAATTCAAGTCGATGCTATCACTGAGATCGCGGCGATCCATTAACGATTTTGTAGCGAACCGACTTTCAGAATTCCTTTACAAATGAAGGCGCTCTCGGTTCCCGTAATGAATACGTAACGATTTTGTATTTGCACCAATTTAAATAAAATTAAATAAATATGGTAAAAGAATAACATGTAAGCAAAACGTTAATCTGATTTAACATGATTTTTGAATTAAACTTTATTCTTATATAATTTTAGTTACAGGATCTTATTAATCTCAATAGTACTTTCCAGATTTTTTCTTAATTTTCCAAATTTCTATAATTTATATTAATTTTTTTTTAATTAAAATTGCAGTAGCGGACAGGAAAATAATGGATGAATGTAATGAGATTTGGCTGTTTCACTTTTTATGTTGCTCAAAGTCGAAGGTTCTGTATCGGCCCTGCACGAAGTTTTAATGGGCGTTCAAAATTGCAGTGTGGAAAATACGATTTGTTCCATTTCAAATAATGCAATCGTTCTAGTGAATTAGAAATAATACTTTTGATTTCTACCGATGAGATTTGATATCTACCGTATATTTTAACTTTTTGCATTTTTAATTTACACGTACTAGTTTCTGTTACGTTTTAATTTTAAAGTGCTTTAAACGTGTAGAAAGGTGCTTTCACATAGGGTCTCAACACAAAATCATCAGTTTTTTGCTGGGTCTTCTATCATTGTGAATATATATTTTTTTATCGGCTATGAGCTAACAGTTGTTATTAATTTTAGATTATGTTAAGTGACAATGAGGCTGTAGATGGTAAAGCGCCTAGAACAATATTTGTATATTTCGATTTAAAATGCGTTTATAAAACATTTAGTTAAATAGTTCGTGACTAAATTAGTAGTTAAATTGAAATGACGAGTCTTATTCGTCATGAACTTCTCGAAACTAATTATGTTCTTATTTGTATATATAACAATGAACATTCGTAACAATGAGTAAAACAAATATTATTTTTGTAATAATAAAGTATTTGAGCAACAATACCTTAGTTTCTTTATCAATCTTTCTTTTTAAAACCAAGTAAATTAAATTAATTAAGCAGTGCGGACTGAAAATAAATTGCAGTTCAATGGGTTAAAAATACCTTTTTAAGCGCAATCATATTTTCTTGCACATTGTATGCGTAAATGTTTTAGGATGATTAGAAAAATTGTTTTAATAAACTTTAACGGTAAGGTAAGACAAGACAAGCGAGAGAAAAACTAAGTGTTAGAATCTTTGGTGTTGCCACAAACACCTAAACGTTCTTAATTTTTCGCCCATACACATTTGCATTCGTAACAAACTAAATTCTGGGCCGAAATTTACGCACTCGTTACACTAAATTTACCAGCTCGAAGCTTGGTTTTATTCCAACGTCACTGTCCCTTGCTTTTTGGTCGAACGTTGAATAATTAATAAGGACACTCTTTGAAGCCTCTGTCGAGTATGGGTAAATTTATGTAGGTACACAACTATGTACTTCTATAGTCAAAAAGTGAATTAACTAATTATGTTGAGTTACACTTCTTATCTTTGGTGGTGTCACATGTCAAATAAAATGCCATATGAAATATTTTGTCAGTCTTACAAAGATCAACCTTTCCGAAAAATTCGAACTATTATAATTACTTCATTAAATGAAGTCTGTTAGCTAACATAAGTTTTCTTACTCTGCTTCCCTGGCGCGGTGTTTTATCATTTGCCTTACAAAGTGAAGGTTCCGGATTTGATTCCCGGTGAAAAGCAAAGCAAAGCAGTCTAGGTTATTCGAACCCACCCGACTAGCTACCACCATCAAAGTCAATCTGCCACCATAAAGTATTACCGTGTTTCGGCATTCATCATCAGAGAGCCAGTAAGTATTCTAGGCGAACACGCTTCACCATAGGCCTTATTTGTCACTTAACATCTGGCAAATAGGGTCCGAGAGTTAGCCCATAATTTAAAATTTGACGTTTTCCGCATAAAAACTACTTATTGCCTGTAATTTACCAGCAGGTTAATGTTTAATGGAAAGACAGGAGTCTTCCTAAGTGGTTTCTACTTCTATAAGGACAAAGTAGTTCATAGCCTTAAAATTTATTAACCATCATTGTAGACAAGGAATTTCCTCAAGTTACGTGTTGAAATATAATAGAATAGATTACACACAAATAAAATGGCAATAAAACATAAATATATATTTAAAGAAGTTTAAACAAACAATAGTAAAATATTGCATCAGACTGGTACAGTCTAGTCTCCTTCGTCGCCACCTTCTTCTTCTTCATCAAATTCACCTTCTTCCTCGGCAGTTGCATCCTGGTATTGCTGGTATTCTGACACCAAGTCATTCATATTACTTTCGGCTTCTGTGAACTCCATTTCGTCCATACCTTCGCCAGTGTACCAATGCAAAAAGGCCTTGCGCCTAAACATGGCGGTGAATTGTTCCGAAATGCGCTTAAATAGCTCTTGAATGGCCGTTGAATTGCCAATAAATGTTGCAGACATCTTTAAACCCCTTGGCGGTATATCACACACAGCTGTCTTCACGTTATTTGGAATCCATTCCACAAAGTACGACGAATTCTTATTCTGAATATTCATCATTTGTTCGTCGACCTCCTTCATTGACATTCGGCCTCTGAACACTGCCGCTACGGTCAAATATCTACCGTGACGAGGGTCACACGCGGCCATCATGTTCTTCGCATCAAACATCTGCTGAGTCAACTCTGGTACCGTTAAAGCTCTGTATTGCTGGCTCCCTCTGGATGTCAATGGAGCGAAACCGGGAATGAAAAAGTGAAGTCGGGGGAATGGAACCATATTTACGGCCAGTTTTCTTAAATCAGCGTTCAATTGTCCGGGAAATCTTAGACACGTTGTGACACCTGACATTGTAGCCGATACTAGATGGTTCAGATCTCCATACGTTGGCGTGGTAAGCTTCAGTGTGCGGAAACAGATATCATACAAAGCTTCGTTGTCAATGCAATATGACTCGTCGGTGTTTTCCACCAACTGGTGCACGGAAAGTGTGGCGTTATAGGGCTCGACTACTGTATCGGATACTTTTGGCGATGGTACAACACTGAATGTATTCATAATACGATCAGGGTACTCCTCTCTTATTTTGGAAATCAGCAAAGTGCCTAAGCCGGCTCCAGTTCCGCCACCTAGTGAATGTGTCAGTTGAAACCCTTGAAGACAGTCGCAACCTTCTGCTTCTTTCCTAACAACATCGAGGACGGAGTCTACTAGTTCTGCACCTTCCGTGTAGTGTCCTTTGGCCCAATTGTTACCGGCGCCAGACTGTCCGAAGACAAAATTGTCGGGGCGAAAAATTTGCCCGAATGGCCCTGAGCGAACAGAGTCCATCGTGCCAGGTTCGAGGTCGACCAATATCGCTCGCGGCACATATTTACCGCCGGTGGCTTCGTTGTAGTAAACGTTGATACGCTCCAATTGAAGGTCGGAGTCGCCGTGGTACGTGCCAGTTGGATCGATGCCATGCTCGTCCGATATTACCTCCCAGAACTGGAAATTTACGATTTATGTTACGACGCAGTAATTCAGCTTTATTTGGAGTGTAACGATACGGGATGTAGTTTAAGCTATTACTGTTAGTCACATTGCCAATTTTTGCAGATCCTATTATGGCCCACCGCGGAAATTTATTAGGACCCTGGGAAAAGTACAGATCAAAACACCGCCCTTGTGAGGTTTACTATAAGTTATTTTTTTTTTCGATTCTATACTTTTGTTTGTATACTGTACGTAAATAAGGAGTATTAATCATTTATTACATTAATAGATTCTTTAACATTGAGTGCTAATAATAAATATTTTAAAAATAGTATTAATCCCTTCGCTTGCAAGTATTTACTTATAAATTTACCCAAAAAAAAAAGTTTATTCGCAAAAATATTAGCTAAATTTTCACTCGTCACAGTATACGTTATTTTGATCAACTTTTTCTTAGACGATCCATTTGTAGCATTTAATTGTTATACGATAATATAATCATAATTATCAAATAACGTAATTTATATTATCGTCAATGATGGGATTTCGTTGTGCTTTTTGACATACACCACTGGGCCTTTGTTATCATAATAGGTAATATTAATATTATTGTTGTTACCTTTGCACCAATCTGGTTGCCGCATTGCCCTGCTTGTATGTGAACTATTTCCCTCATCGCAAATTCTTTAGTTTACGCTTAATATTTTCTTTCTAAACTAACTGACCGTATCTAGTCCGCAACTTACTGGAATGACCAACCTAAAACAAATGCACAGTCGTCGTAAACGAATCGGGTTCGAAATTATTTCAAAATATTTTAAATATCTAGAATGTAATTAGTGATATTTAAAAAGGTCTAATACAATTTACAGAGGTTTTTATAAAATATTTTTAGTATTAGTTTTGTTTTTCATTTTACAATTTATAATGCTTTAAGTTATTAAGAGTAATAACTTTATACTAGTATAGTTAAGTGTTATTTTGATTATCGCTATCATTGCCTTGAGACTTCATGATAAGTGATATTCCAATTCATTAAACAGCATTATGTATGACCAAGAATATCGTTTAATTAATTGGTTTTAAATGATGTTTATAAAAAAAAAGACTATAGCTCGAACTTATACCATAAAATTTTGTAGAAAAATCTAATTATGAAAGTGTGTTATAAAGGGAAAGGATTAATTTTGTGTTGATTTTTGAGTTTCTATGTAAGATATGTCGTTTTGACAAAAATAAATAAATCTATGAGAACATTTTTTAGTATAAAATTATCACAGTTGTCTAAAATAAATAAATGTTACCTATTGAATTTTGGGATTACTAAGCATAAAGACGTAATTATCATAAGTTATACATTGAAGTAATTTTGTTAAAAATCTTTTAAGGACGATGTTTCGAATAAGAGGTTAAATGTTAGTCGTGTTCTTGTTGATATGAATAGTTGATGAATATCGAATACGTTTCTATTGTATTATGCAATTGAGAATTTCAAAACGAATGTTTCAATTAAAAGCACGACTGTTGAAATATTTGACCAAGTTAAATGTAAACATAAATTCAATATACTTTAAAATAAATTCATATTGCTATATATGTATTTGTTCGTTTTATTGGACTTTCATAGTTAATTCAATTACATGAATTCAAAATTGATTGTGATTCTTTTTGTAACCGTACATTTAATTATAAGTTTTTTTTTATATTATTTTCATTAATAATATTTTATAGGTTGCATTTAGGTATGCCCGCTTTATTATCTAAAACCAGATTATTACAAAGACTGCGGAGCTTTTGGTTAAACACAGACCTAGAAACATTAAAAAAAAAGAGAGAATCGTAGGTGTGTTATTAAATTCCAGTTTGTTCATTTTTTTGGTATTGCCCTTTGTTAAACTGAAGTAGAAATGCTTTGTGTAACTGAGTTATAGTCTGTAGAGTTGTGTGTGTTTACATAGTGTATTGGTATTACGAGTATTTTAGAAGATTAAACTTTTGAAAAATTATTTATTTTTGGGATTTTGATTATAAAATGTAAAAATGTTTCTTAGTTTTATTTAATACACCTTTTAAGATTGTAGTAGATTTAGACTAGAGGATATATTCGTTTTTAATATTTATTTTGTTCATTACTTTCGATTCATAGGAAACCCTTATGCCTTAATATATATATATATATATAT
>DWQX01000075.1:0-67113 GCA_018245475.1 Pharmacophagus antenor
TAGAGCACTAACTTTTGGAGTTTTATTCAATATTCTAATTTTTTCAAGGTGGTCTCAAACTTTTGGCCGGCAGTGTATGTGGAAGCCTTTAATTATGTTGAAGCACAAGCAGCGCCACAGTTTCTCCAGAGGTTATAAAAAGACTAGCTATGCATTCAAGTGATGGAGTCGCTGTAAGAAAAAGCCATGTCAGTCCGCCTTCAGGACCAGAGATCAAAATCTATCTAACTGCAGCAGGGTGTGAGAGAGGGCAACGTTTTAAATTTGTGACATTTTTCACAAATAGTACCTTGATTTCAAGGTAGGCAGCCAAGAACTTATAGAATTGGTTAACAGAAACCAATGTACTTTTAAATAAATACTAAAATAGATATTAACAAACAGACAAAAGAAACCCAAATGTTCACCACACGAATGTTTGTTCTGTACAGGAATCGAACCCATGACCTCTGCAGTAAGGGGTAGGGTTACTTTTACACCAACAGGACAGTCAAAATGTTATATTGCCAAAACTGTTCACAGCTATACTGGAAGTTGTCTAAATTTCTGGATTTAAGAGGACTTTGGATCAACATAAAGGGCGAGTACATGATTCACTTTTTACTCCTCCTTCAGTTCACAATTAAAACGTATTCATTCATCAAAATATTATTTTGCCTTATGGTCTGCATATTGACGTATTGAAAATAATATTTTTCTCTAAATATTTTAGTGGGGTCTGTTTCGAAAATTTATTTGGTCTCATGTCCCACTTTTGAGTGAAAAATGTTTCTATGTACCCCTAGACCCTAGCAATTTTCATCCAATATCTCCCAAAACGAATGAAAATCAAAAATGCAATAAATTATATTAACTATTTTTTTTGTCAAAGTTGCTAATTGCTCTCTCTAAATTACAGAATTGCCCACTGTGGGGCCTACGCCCCAGTGAGAAACACTGGTATAGATAATGGCGTCATTGGTTTTCAGTACAGTGCCACCCAACTGACTTGACATATAGTTGTCAGATTAAAGTATTAGCCTTGTGTACCAATACTACATAAACTGTATATCAAGAGATGGATATACGGTGAAAGAGGTTTATACTCAGCAATGAACGTTTATCGGCTAATATTAAAGATGAAGATGTAGGAATATGTAATGAGAAATAAAAAAATTATAACATATACTAACGTCAGTTGATAAATTGCCCTGTTATTCTCGTAGAAATTATTCAATTGAGTAGACAGATAAATCTATTGAAGATGTCTTCGAAAGGGTACAGTTAACGATGTCATCCGGCGGATGTAGGGGTCTTTTCATACTTTTAAACTAGTGAATAGAGGTGGGTCATAATATCATCCAAAATTTATAAAATAAAAAGGCATATTTTGTATTTGCCTCTATTCCTCTAAGAAACAAAGTCTAATATACAAAACTAGGACGTGGTTTACGATTGACCTTAGATGGCTGCGCTCAATGTATCTAGGCCTCTAAAATACGAAGGGTGTTCATAAGGTTTTTTTTTTCTAGTTCTCCTGACATGGGTATCAGGGACTGTGTCCTTCTCTCGGTTCTGTCTATTATTTTCCACCTTTTATTTTTGTTATTTAATTATTTCTCTAGTGTTTTGTTCCTAATTTCACATATACTTGTTATATGTGTATTAGTAACTATTTACTACCATATTTTGTCTTCTGTGTATCTAATTTTTTATTTTCTTCTGTTTTTTCAGATTTGTCAGCGATGGATCTGCGAGTTGCGGCTGCGCTGCTTTCTATTTCAGTGGAGACTTCTTTTTTCTTTCTTGTGACTCCCTGACTACAACGGCAAGGCAAGTTCTTATTTTTCTTTCTTTTTCTTATTTCTATTGTGTTCTTATTTACATGTATATTTCCTTTTTTTCTTTCTATGCTATTTTCCCGCCTTTAAGCTGGTCCATTTTATCATTAAAGTGGTGCCAGTTTACTACCTATTCTGTTTTTTCTAATTTTTCTACTTACATTTTTATTTTCAGCCTTTTCTGTGACCTTCCGCTGCGGCCCAGGATCCCGCCAAATCTGACATATTGACCTATCGCTGGGGTGCCCTCAGCAGTAGGCTACACTTGCCCGTGCCAATGAGACCCGCTTCTGCCTCACTGGACACTCACTGCTGAAGGCATTGTGGTCCGCATGATCATATTTCGCCCTGATGCAGTTGCAGCAGGATGGAACTGCGTTTGCCATCCAGTCGGCGCACTCATTCCTCATATGTGCTCCCCAGCAATGGCTACATTTTATCTCGGTTTCCTTGCAGAATCTTCTGCCATGACCGTAGCCAAGGCAGAGGGAGCACTGGAGTAGAGGGAAATAGTTCACAATTTCGTCATCGCAATTTAGCTGTAGAACGTCTCTGAGAACCACAAGAGGATCTTTATTTTTCATGTCCTCGACGAGTAGCGACTTTCCTGCCGCTTCCAGCCTCTCCTTCACCCTCTCCCTTTCTCCCACTGTTGCGCATCCAACTATGACCTTTCCGTCTTTTGCTTTCCTTATCCTGTCTATGTTTATCCCTCCCTCTTTCGCCCTGACCGCTTCCCAGATTTTTGTCAACACTTCTCCTGTGTTTATCCCACTTTTGGAGGTGACCACTACGGAGTGCAGCGCTATCCGCTCAGGAGGCGACGATTTCCTTATTCCTGTAGCCGCTACACTCGTGTATGTGGCCTTCTCCAGAATTTCGTTCGACTAAGATGCAGTAATCTTTTATTAAATGCTATTTTATTTTTAACGTAGACAGCTTTTAGGAGTATACACTTGGCATATCTTTTTTCTAAACATAAAATTCTTTTCAAAAAAGCCTTTGTCCTGATCTCTTAAAAAAATGTACAACAGCGATCACTGCGTAATCATCATCACTAAAAAAATCAAAATCACTAGAAGCTAGGTCCGGTGAATACGTTGGGTGGGAATGAAAGAGCGGATCAGCTGGCCAAGGAACCGGCCCTGAAGAATAAAAGGCGACCTGTGTATAAGAAGTCTCCTGTCCCATTCGTCAAACGACAGCTTAGGCTGAATACGCTTGATGAATGGAACAGACGCGATATGGAAGGTACGACGGCCTCCACAACGCGGATGTTTTTCCCGGACGCCGTCTCGGCTTTCTCTTTTCTCCGTGGGTTGAAGTTGCACACGTGCCTGGTCCTGATATTCACGGGGCACGGGGAATTCTCCTCATACTTGCACAGGTTCTAAGAGAGTTCTGCGTGCACATGTTACCCTGGGAGTGGACCAGACCGTGTCCCACATAATTGCTTGCTATCCCTTGTATGGAAGGGAACGTTATGAGTGCTTCCTAGAAATGGCGATAACGGAAAGAAGCATCGCCTCGCTTATGGAGGACGACAGCAGGAGGAAACTTTTTTGTGAAATTTTGCAGAAAGATAGTACAAAGTAAAAAGAAATTTAAATGTAAGATAAAAGGAATAGAAATTTGAAGATAAAATAAGTTATGGAATGTATTAGAATAAGAGAAGTAAAAGGAAAATTGTACAAAATAAAGTAAAACTGCCATTCTCATTTAAGTGAGACGTATGACAGAAAGAAATGGAGTGTGTTATGAAAAATAAAATGTGCGAGTGAGAGAAAATTAGTATGAGTATGTAATGTAAATTATGTAAAGTATGTAAATTAGTAGTAGTATAAAAAAGAAGAAAAGAGTGAAAGCGAGACTAAAATATAAGAAAGTCAGAATAATGACAATACAAAGCCCTGTCATATTGTAACAGAGGAGAACGAGATAAAAAAAAGAATTCAGTGGGTGCTCCATCAATTCAAAGACAGACATTGGTGGAAGTTCTTCCTTGCTTAAACTCAGCACACCTATGTGCATTTGTGGAGGAACATTATCACCTAATGTTTCCTGCAAGACTTGATTTATCTGCTCCATATTGATATTTTTCATGCACAGGTATTTAATTACCGCGCTAACCTTAATTTTCTCTATTTTCGCGCACACGTTCCGAAACGGGGCAAACAAATTACTATATTCAAAAGAAAAACCGAAGACAATCGAAAGCTTTTTGCTTTATTAGTATTAGTGTTGTATATATATACTTACGTATGTATACCTTTGTATCTATGAACGTTATTTATATTTAATATGCAGCACATTTCATGATTTATTACATATCTATATATTTTTTCTCTTTTTTTGTTGTCCTCTAACACCTTTGCGAATATCGACGTCATTACATATTGTTTTTTATTTCTGTCCATCCAAAGGTTTCCTGGAGCGATCGCTTTAAGCGATAAGGCAGCCCATTGTATACTCAATTTAGAATCATAATTTTTTAGCATAATGTCTTATTTATCTTTTGGTATACAATAAAGTTATATCTATCTATCTACAGATATCTGAACTATTATTGCCAGTATTTATATTTTTTCTTCGCAAGTATATATATACCGTCCTCACTACTTAATTAACATCCTAATAAAATATTATCCATAGGCCATTCGTTTGTGCTTGGAAAGGTTTTTAGCTCCAGTGAGATGATTAAGAGAATTTTGCATGACGCCGTATGTTGTCCACATATTTGGCGTTTGTAAATTGCGTAAATCTGAAATTAGCTGTGCAAGAACAGGTATTCGAATGCATTTCCCACACGCGAACACCTAAAAATAGCTAAAAAAGGAAACACGACTTTACCGAGCTAACCTTGAGCTAAATAAATCGATGTATTACCTACGCTTACTTAAAAAGTATATAGCCTTGCATCAAAATCAATAACAGTGTCACTGTTCATTTACTACATTCTAAAATTCGTGTATAAGCAGTAATTCGATATTGGGCTTGCAAATTAAGGTCCCATAAAACTGCTTACATAAAATATGAACCTTTTTCAATGCTTACTTTTTGCTGAAATATTGAGAAAATAGCAAACATTGACCAATCGCCACGTTCTATTACTCTACTAAACAAAAAATTATTAATAACCTTGATTTGATCACTTACGTTTTGCATGAATTTGTTTTAAAGAACGATAATAAAATAACTTACGTCATGGAGATTCATTAATCGATCGAGAGTTCTACTACACAGATTTATTTTTTGCTCAATCATTAACATTGTTTACAAGTTGACCTTGAAACACCTCCAGGGTAATGTAATAAAACAATGTTCACACAGGTAGATAAGACATTTATTTAAAAGGTTCACACACAAATGTAAGACTTGCTTTACGGTTCACATATGTAAACCTTAAGGTTCATACAGAATGCCATGGTATATACTAAACAAATAGGTTAAGCTTCATGGAGAATGACACAGTATACACTATAGAGTATGTTACAGTTCACACACTTCGCCACAGTATGTACTATTGAGTAAGTTAAGGTATGTGCAGTTTGAATGAATAGATTTACTTGGACCAAATTCTAAATGGAATGTAATGAACAAACTCAAATAAGGTTGTGTATTACAATAATTAATTTTACTAAATTACATTTTGATGACATTTTACACTATTTACTGATAAGTATGAATAAATATTAAGTGTTATTTAGACGAAAATATAAAATTTTAGTTTGTTACCTTATATCAGTTTGTTTACATAAATTCCACCTCCACTTTGGCCCAGGTATAGTTACAAATAAAAAAATACGAGACTATATTTCTTATAAGGGGGCTTCGGAACCTGCATATCATTAGGTAGGATGAGATTTCATTTCATTTTAAAAAGTTTACACAACAGTAAGACCTGCTTAACCTCTTAGACACGACGCTCCACAATAGTGGCGTTTCGCAGATGTCATGCCTCTTTACGACGGGCCACTAAAGTGGCTTACTCTACTGTCTTGCTGGCTATTCTAATTGAATTATTTTATTTCTTTCACTTAACGTTTTTTACCTCTAACACATTATAAAAGAGTTCATATACACAGAATATAGCCTTTGTTTTAGCTAATATGCTGTGAAATATAAATTATTGTTTTTGTAAGACTCTGCAGTATAAAAAAACAGCACTGCTTTAAGTTCAGCCGTGCCTTAGAGGTTAAAAATTCATCATATGCAACACCTTAAAGTTCATACAGATTGACACTGTATTCTACAGAGTAGATTTATGAATGTAAAAATTACTCAAAGTTTTGTTATAAATTAAAAAAATACTAGAATACTTCATTTACGGCGGTGCTTCGGAACCCGCATATCATTTCTCGACAATCTCTACTAAAATATATTATGTTTTAATTTGCACAAAGTTTTAATTCAAATAAATTTTTTGTAATAATTTTAAGACATCGCCTTGTTGCTCTTCCTGCAACTTTCAGCAAAATGTAATAAATTGGTATTCACATTGCAAATTAACTGCGGAATAATGGAGTGGAATATTTCATAAGTGAAGTGTGCTCCCACTGCACACCACTTAATCCATCGAGATGGTATACATAAAGAAACGAGTCAATCTCCAAAATATACATCAGGGACTAGACGTAATTATGCGACCAGGTTAAGATCACGTATTTTTTTCAAGTATGTGTAACTATTGCCAGACTAAAGTCTTAAATACTTCCAAAACATGACAGTGCAAAAAACCATGTTTTTAATGTATACACATATATGTATGTCCCCAAGGTTTAAATTTCCATATCAATAATATTAGTTATTGATCCCATCATTTCTGTTTCTAAATACTTGGATGTTTAAAGCCCTTGAAAATTTGACTTAGAAACTTAAACATTGGTTACAAATAGAGAACATCTTTACTCTCATTATAATGATTCTCAACCGTTTGATTTAAGTTTGATTTATTTTATTGTTGTATAAAACGTATTTTGTATTTTGAAATATAGCCTTTAGCTCCATTATCGAGTTCTGCAAGTATGGCTCATGCCTAGTATGCATCATAAAATTCAATAATAAAAATATCACATCTTTGATCCATGATATTAAGCAGTTATCACCCCTGAAGACGTGTTGTTATAAGATTAAAATCGGTCTCGATACCGACGACACAAAGAAACAATGAGTGGTACACGAACAAGATATTAAAAGATAGTGGCACGCAGTAAGGTACACTACGGGGGCGTGCCACGTGTCATACTCTTAGGCCTGACTCTCGTTGGTTGTTGCGGCGTCAAGCGAGGCTTGCGCCTTAACCT
Organism: Pharmacophagus antenor; assembly: GCA_018245475.1. Lineage (NCBI taxonomy): Eukaryota > Metazoa > Arthropoda > Insecta > Lepidoptera > Papilionidae > Pharmacophagus > Pharmacophagus antenor. Next base: position 7,124 of record DWQX01000075.1, read on the forward strand.
TGGGCTTTGCCTGGTCCAATGGCATGGCGGCGTCCTCACGTGGCTGGCCCCCTTGGAAACTGCGTGGTCTCACGCGCCGATATCCGCCGCGATTCATGGGGCCTGGGCCGCCGCCTCGCCTGCCACCACGAAAGTTACGCCGGAAATAGCTGTCAACAAGCAACATATATTATATTGTTTTCAATCGATGATTAAAAATATAAATAAATAACGTAACTTGTATATATTAAAATCAAATTAGGCTCCAAGTTCTATATTGCTCAGAATAATGATAAAAATATAATTGTAATTAATGTCACAAACTCAAACAAATATAGATTGTGATATTGAAGAATACTTACTTTCGCTGTGGTGCTGCTGCTCCCTGTTCTTGCCCTTCATCCCCCTGCGCGCCCCCCTGATTGGCTGGGGGCCCGCGACGTCCCATGCCTCCCCTTCGTGGAGCGCCTTCACCGCCGCGTCCGCCTTGACGTGGGTAATACCTGTAGATATAATGAAATTAGAACTTACATCATGAACATGAAAGCAATAGTAAGTAGAAGCCTGGTATGTATATTATCATCCTTACGACTAACCGACACCAGTTCCTAAAATTTTTATACCATATATAATTAGTTTCCACCTTATAAATTCATTTTCATGTGAGGATAAACAACAATTATTGTTATTAAGAGCTTAGCACTCACTGGCGTGAGAAGCCGCGGCGTTTGTCAGCTGCGTAGGGCGAACCCTTTACGGGCTCGCCGCCGGGTCCGGTCACTCCTGCGGCCTCAAAGCCTTTCTCCCCGGCGACCACGGCAAACTCCACCGCCTCACCGTCGCCCACCGAGCGCACAGCCTTGCGCGGGTTGTTACGAGCGATTGCTGTTTGATGCACGAACACATCCTCCTTTGTGTCATTCCTACAAGTATCATCACATTATACATATTTTTTCCAGAATTTCATTTTATCCTAAAATGAAAATAAAATCAATATGAAGTCAATAAAATAGTATGAATACACTATACAAGATGGAGATAATGAGGAAATATTATATTACCTGTTGATGAAACCATATCCGCTTTTGACATTAAACCATTTGACGGTACCCGAAACCTTTTCAGCTGAAAAAAAAATAGTTATAAACAATTTTTATTCCTAAAGTATAAATTAATATAACAAAAATGCGTGGCCCGTAATGCCGTATTTTTGCAAGTAGATTAAATTATTTATTTCAACAGGCGAAAAAAAAATTATACGCCTTATCAATATAACTATAACAATATTCGCATAGACGAAGTTAAAAAAAGTATTTAAAACATTATCACCATATTTCTTCATTACATACCACTGTTAAACGTTAATTGATATGGTTGTTAACTTTCATGCATGGAATAATAACAAACTTCGCAAAATGAGCATGGATAAAAATTGAAGCATCCAATAGAAAATAAGGTTCGTATTAGATGAAATGTTTAAGCAATAGCATAGTCGTGTTGTACACGCAATAATTCTTATGCTTTTGTGCGATATCGATTAGGAAGCCAGGGCTAGGCGACAACGCGGCTGGAGTCACCAAACGATCAATAATGCAACGCGACATAACTAAAGTTCATATTAATGCATATTTTGCATTTAATTTATTTACGGTTGTTAAATATTAACACTAAAAACATACAGAAATATCGATAAACACATATTATACATTTTACTAGCCACGTGCTTTCGAACCTAAATGCCGGGCCACGCGCAAAATTTAAGATGGCGGCATAGCACTTACCAATGACCTGCTTTTGTTTAGCGGCTGCTTTAGCCTGTTGCGGTTGAGCTCGTTGTTCTTGCTGTTGTTGAGGTTGCGGCTGCGGCGCCTTCTCGGTATCAGCCATGGTGTAATTGGCGAACGGCGATGGTGGCTAGATGGTAAATTCCTCCACGACCTCTCCTCGATGTTCAACGTTCTTCGATTGTTACAAATGGACTGCGATTTGTCAAACGCGCTTATAAGCTCAACTAATATTATGTTGGCAGTAAGGTACTTCCGGTTTTGACTAATGGCTAGAGATAAAAAAGCATCAAAAAAAAATTAATTAGAAAGTTATAAAATATATTTATCAACTTTTTATCTCTGTACCTGTTAATAGATTGAAAAATATTCCAAATTAAAAACTGATGATTTAAATAAAATAACATAAAAATATGGTTTCATGGAAAGAATTTTCATGTTTAATAATTTTACAAATTTTTGAAATAAAAATTTAAAAGAAAATTTAAATTTTATTGCAATAGTTAACGTTTATTTTTTAATGTGTAATTGTGAACGGCAACGAATATCGTGTAACGTAATTTGTGTAAATAAAGCATATTTTGTCGTTAGCTGCGAATTATGAAGGTATATCAAATTATAAAATAATGAATATATTCATGTTGCAATCCATTGTCCATATCAGATTCATTTATGATCGAAAATTATAATAAAACATTTCAAATAAATACGAAATTTAATAAATTAAATAAAAACAATATTTCGTACTTACACGATTCATGGACAGTGATATTAACACATTGTCAAAGTATAACAAGGTTCTTGTTTCTCATTTTTCGTTGTTAAGGGTGTTCAGGAGATATCTCGGTTTTCATAAGGGTCTTTAGATATCGTTCACAAAATACCTCATTTTTCAAATGATATTGTCAGGGTCCATTGTAATGAAATGGTACGTGTTTTTAAGTGACAGATGCATAGTGGCAATTGGCAACAGTTTTATTTTAAACCGTTTAAAAATGGATGACAAAGTGACATAACAGAAATATCTTTCTTTAATATAATTACAGACCAATGATTCATAATGAGTGTTTGTTTTTTCGGCATATAATCAAGGAATAATGGATTACTTGTCAGATTTCTTTCTGAAATTCTGAGATTTAGAATACAGAGAAAAAAAAAACGATTAACTTAATTTATAGTATTATGTTTATAATAGTACCTCCACTGCAAAAATATACCTGGGATATGGAGTCAGAGTATGTGGAACGATTAGACAAAGCAGAAGCCCACAACATGTGGAGGGTACTTAAGTCTGTCCAAATAAATGTAACTAGAAGATTTAAACATACAAAACCATTCAATCTAGTGTAGTTCAGTTAATTAAATAAAATTTATTCTTAGTTTAACTTAGTTATAGTGCTATGACTATAAAAATGTGACTAATAGTATTTACCCTAATAAAGATATTAAGAAAGGTATTAATGAACACTTCTTAAAGACATGTATACTTAGTAATTAAAGCTAAATCTAAATTATTAACCTGAGGAAAAGGCTAAATCACTAAGTCAAATAATGGTAAAATGCAGTCATTTATAAGTTCTAGGGTGTTCTACTTTAATTAATCACTTGTTTTATTAAAAGATAATTTGTAAAAACAATTTATTTTTACAAATTTTAAATTAATATCCTTATTTTAAAAATAACTAATGCAAAACATATATCTGGCTCTGGGCACATTTAGCGATAAAATGTATGGTCTGCAATATGTTTAGTTTCCTTATTTATTAATAACAAATGATTATCTTTTACTTTACCATCATACCAAAAAAAAAAGTTTTATTAAAATCACATATTTTTAATTATATTATCCTGTAGGCAAAACAATTTCTCATAAAGAAAAGTCTTGCATATGTTTAATTTCACCATCAAATATATAATTGTAGTGATGAACACTGGATTTTTCAATAATTGATCTGATGCATACTTTAAATTTCTTTAACTCTTCAAAAATGTTCACAGTCAATTTTAACTAATGACCAAGCAAATTAGATACAACTTTGTTTCTGATTAAAAGAAAATACAAAAATGTCATTACTTCAAAAACTAATTACTTTAAACAAAGTTGTTAAACTTTTTCTTATAAATAATATAGTGATATATACTTTTAGGCATTATTGTACTGGAAGAGTAACTTATACTTGGAACCTCACAAATCACTATAAATGACGTATTAAATATATTTCTCTTATTAATGCTGCTTTTCAGTTTTAATAACAGACAGATTTTTAAAAAATACTATTTATTTAACAAATGATATATATATATACTTTTAACGACTTTTAAACAAGGACATTTTCTGAAGTCTTAAATATGAAAACAACTAATTAAAAAACTTTTTAACTTCTATGAATACTTTAACATATCATTAAATCACTTTTAATATTTTAGAATAGAGTCCGAGATCACTGTTTTCAACATGATTCCTTCTATAAAAAAAAAAAAAACTAAAAAGGTAAAATGCATTAAAATTTACAAATATAACTTAGTTTTGTCCTTTTTACTATTATACATTTTATTTCGGATTTTTTGGTTTGGTCCATGCACATGCTAATATATTCTGATCTTCATTTTTCCCTTATTTTTCTATAGCATTAGTGTCCATTTTCCATACGGCAATCTAGAAAGTAAATATTAAAGTTCAATAAACAGAATTTACTAAGAAAATTGTATTAATAATTCTTTTTAAATAATTACCAGACTATCTTGACCTCCCGTGGCAAAAGATTTTCCACTTTTAGAAAAAGTTGCACAATTTACAGGACCTTTGTGCAAATTTATAGTATATATTGGATTCCCTTTCTGTAAATTCAATATCTACAAAGAAGATATGGGTTTATAGTTAATACTGGGAGTCATTAATATTATCATACACAAGAGGTGCATGATGATAGGTACATTTTTATGTTTTGTCATACCTTAGCTGTGCTATCTGAGCTGGAAGTTAAAATGTAGTTTCCACTAGGATGATGTGCCACTTGCGTCACTGGAGCTTTGTGAATGCTGAAATTAGGATTTATTTTATTAATCACAGTTGTAAAATGAAATTATAATACACAACTACTCAAAAAATTACCCATAATATTGCACCAGTTTGAGTGTCCTTATATCGTAAACCCGAACATTTCCAAATGATGTCCCTATAGCTATATAATAATCTGAAGGATGCCAAGATAAATATGTTCCATAACCTCTGTGATCATTCAGTGTATAAATACATTTTCCTGATTTAGTGCCCCAGAGACGAGTCCCATCTACAGAACATGATGCTATAACAGTTCCATCATGAGACATACGGGCACATCTTACACCACTTGTGTGACCATGAAATGCATTAATAATTTTTTTCTGAACTATTGAAATCAGATTTACTGTAGAGTCATCTGATCCTGATAGTACCTGTGAACATTTTTAAAATATCATGATAATTATATAATTTAGATATTATGACAACTTTAATAATAATAATAACCCACCTATACCTACAGAACAATTTATAAAGGTATCTTTTAATAATTATTGCTATTTTATATCTATAAGCTATATTTGTAAAATTTCTTTTTATAGTCAGAAAAATCACTATACCTCTGAAGAATCCTGGTTGAATTGTATACTACGCACAGTATCTTTGTGAACATTTATAACTCCTATGCAGGTAGAAGTTGTAGGTTCCCATATTCTAATAGTTTTATCTGCAGATGCAGACGCTAAATATTTTCCTGTAGGTGACATTGTTACATCCATCACAGCATTATTATGGCCAAAATATCTGTAACTTGGTTCACACCCAGCTAAATCTGATAACTGCCAATAACAAAACTTATATTTAATATGAAAACTGAAAAACCATGTTTATTAATACAAGTATTATGTCTATACGTACTACAACGGGAATATCATTGGAACTGCTTGCAATTTGTGGTACCAGGGGATTATAAGACAAAGATGTTATTCCAGATCCGTGGCATTTTATAGCTCTGTACATGTATGGCTGAAGCTTTTTAATACTAAGATCCATTTTAAAACTTTGATTAGAGTAACTTAACGGCGTTCAATGCTTAAAGAATTTTATTACGAATTAAACTAGTAACAGGTACGGTTCAACACTAAATGTCTGCTCAAGAAATGATTAACGGTCAGAACTGTCACAATTCAAACTAATTTAATTTTTCATATCTGTACCACAGAATCTATGACGCAAAATATCAAGATTGTAAGAAATTCCGGATATAAATAATGAACATCTTTGATTTAATTTCAGACTCACTATGGCCGCTAACGTGGTTTATACCATATTTCTATTCGAATTGCGTATTTTATCAATGGCCACGCTTATCTTTGGTAGCAGTGGTTCTTCGATTTTGACTTTTTTATTTTGTTTGAAGGAAATATTAATATACATCGCTTCTCTTGCAATTAGAAAATCTGTACATAGAATATCCGATTTAGCACATGGATTATTATCAATTATTATTAGCGATGCCAGCTATTGAATATGTGATATAGCTTGAGTCACCACGAATAAAATACTGCTGTATATATAAAATTCAACATGGCTAAGTAAAAATTTCATACTATCCATTCATTTAAAAATAATAGCATTTAGATACTTAGAGCAATTAAGGTTATTTAAAACTTTTCTTGGTAATATCATTAACTGAGACTTCTTTCATCAGTAAGGCCCCCTTTTGCACTGCTAACGTATTTTTTATTTTGCTTTATTTGTAACAGTTACTCTCGTTTTATTTTGTTTTATATGTATTTTATTTTGTTTTTTTTTTATGCAATAAAGATTATTCTATTCTATAAGTAAGCTTATTGTTATATATAAGATAATAATTTATGTCCACTAATTTAAAAATTAATTTCTTAATTACTGTAGATAATGAATGGCTTTAAGTTATTAAGAATGTGGCACGTGATTTCGCGTTACGGAACACATCAGCGAGCTTAGTGCAGAGAGACGGCAACCGTCAGATAGATAGGACTTTTAAGATAACACATTATTTAATTTTGCCGGTCTGTGGCGAGATGGTGTTAGAAAACTCCGTATCGCCAAAAACGCTTTGATATATTGCAATTTATTTTCAGTTTGCTTTTGTATTTTAAGAGTGATTACTATGATTATATTATTATTGCCCATCAAAGAATTTTACAATAATAAAAGGAATATTTTCTTGTGTAAACACGAAATATAGTTTTCTATTTTATTATTCCTGATGTTTTTTATACAAATATTTTTTTTACTTCAACCTCATCCCATGTCTTGCATCTTTTAATATTTGAGCAGTTTTTCAGTTAATCTTTTCTATTGTTTTTTATGACTTTTTGACACAGTGTTTTCTAATTAATCCAAAAGGAAACCAGTATTTGATAAATTTTCCGTTCCTTTAACAAAACTTAGTAATGTACCGTTTGCGAATTCTTTCGTAAATATTTTTTGTGGAAGAACTTCACTGTCACTGTACGTTTTGCGACTTTTAGCGTGTATCATTGTATTAGATATGAGACTGCCCGTATCATGTTCCGATCTAGAAATTGATGTATTTGTTGGGGCGGGGAAGAAATGAACATCATTAATAACGTTCTTAGCAATGCTTTGTATTTGATTGTTGACCATGCGGTATCTTATGTCCTTGTCGAGAATTTGTCTTGTAGGCCTTTGCTTCATCTTATTAGATTTAAATACACCGTCGTTGGTAAATGTTTTGCTAATAGAATTTATTTCTTTGAACGACGGAAGCGTCTTCTTATTCACATCTAGACTTGGTTCGTATATAGGAATACGGTTATTTTTATAGAATAAGCTGAAATGATAAATTCTCTTTTTATAATCCATTTTATCATTTATATTAACAGAATTATAAAACTTCTGTAAAAGCACTATTACCATAGTTTTAGTCGAAGTTTTTGTGTACAGTGGCCACGACGAAATTATGTTTGGTTCGGAGTTGTTTGCTGTTAAAACTGCATCGGCTATTTTGTAAAATGTGTTATTAGCAGTATCTTTTGCGGCGGTTATTGTTGCATAGTTACTATTTTTTTTCTTCTTATTTAAGATCAAATAATTTCTATTAAGTTTTATATTACTTAGTCTAGAATAACTTTTCGGTTTTCTTTCTGAAACGTCTAAATCTTGTTTCAATTTGGATATTTTTATACCAGTTTTGCTTTTTATTTTTGTTGCTTCTTTTAACACTTTTAGAGACTTATCCTTATGGTTAAATGTGGAGAACAGCTGATGAAAACACGACATATCTTTATGTGGATGCAGTCCTGCTTCTTCATGGACAGTATAACTGATTCGGTTACGTTTCCTTGTATAAGAGCAATCGCATCGAATCCCAAACATCTGTGGCGATTGACGAGAAAATCTGTAATGTTCAAAATTTATTTATTTATTTTATTTCCACTAAAGTTATAGTTCCTTTTAAAATATTATTTGAAACAATATTCGTGCTCACGAGATATTGTTTCTAAAATATTTTTTCGAAACAATATCTCGTGAGTACGATTTGTTTTAATGAAACTTATGACTTTTTTTTATTAACGGAAGCGCTTCAATAGTTGGCCTAACTTCGACTTGGTGAGTTTTAAGGGATTTCTGTCCTCTATAATTCGTTCATGCGTTTTAACCTACGGAACGCACCAGTACCGTTCTGCATTGTGCTTCCAGCACGTTGCTAGGGTTTTAGTTGCGTTTTAATAATTGAAGGATTGTCCTTTTTTGACATAAACGTGAAATGCGTGAGAAACTTTAAAACATGAGGTAATATGTTAAAAAACAAATAATAACTAAATTTCCCTACTCAAGTTCTATATTATTTCAGTCTCAAGTGTATGAGTAACTTACGGAGTGTTACAGTATTGAATACAGGGTGGCGGATGAAGATGTGCCGCTACCGTCCACGCGACCGTCATTAGTATCAGCATGATTTACACATGTTGATTGTTTCGCGACCACCGTTTTACGAGTTTATGGACTAATTAACGCATTCGTCAAACTCGCATATCGATTCGTCACATATAATCGCCTATAAACCGATGAAAAATGCTGTCCCGTCAACGGGACGCTATGCCAATTGCTGCATAGAAGGCTCTCGTGTTAATATATAAAAAACAATTAACAATATTTGTGTATTAATCAGAGTGTATAAATAAACTTCTTACGTAAATCCTTTATTTAATCATATCGTCTTCTCGTCTTAAATCATCTTTCGCAACCTAAAGAAAAAGATAACTATTACTCGTACCTTAGCTTGCCAATCAGGTATACATTCTTCTTCATAGTTTTACACTTAGCAGAGTGATCACAATTATCACGAGATAACATTATGATATTATATTTTGAGCATATGTTGTATTCCTCACGGGTCTTCGGTATTTTTCTATTCTGAAAGAAGAGGATATCATTTTATAAATATGGTAGGGGAAAGGGGAAACTCTTTGTTCTCAAGGTTTTTGGAAGTACGGTTATTGAATTTTTTTTTATATGAAATCTATATAGTGTAAAATACCGACCCGAAGCGGGAAAATGCCAAAAGCTATAATAGTTTTATTAAAAAATTAGCAAAATTGCAGCGCCACCAGAAAGAAGGTTTAAATATTTTTTTAAAAGAAGATTGTAAATAGCAATAAATGTACACGTGTAAGTGTAACGTCGTAAAATTTTATGGTTGACATGGTGAATAATTTTAAATTAAAAACAATTTAAACAGAAAAGAAATTAATAGTAATTCTTTCTAGCAAATAGTCAAACTTATTATATAATAAGAAAAACATAGATTGAACAGAGATAGTGAGCAAAATAAATCTTTTCTGATATCTCCTTGAGGGTTGAAATATTTTTTTTATTTTTTAGAAAATGAGCATTGAGTTACACTCTTAAAAAAGAATCTACAAACCGGTGCGTAACCTCACAGAATCTAATTCTCCCACTTTTCTATTCCATGAGTTGGGCTTATTTTTTGTTTCCTTTTTAACGAAAAATAACCATCAAAGTCAGACTTCTTTTCTGGAATGTCAATTTATGTTAAAATCTTGTTAAAAAGAACAACATGTACATAAAAAAGAAACAACAGATACAAATCAAAATTAATACTATTTTGTGTTTGTATTTTGTATTTATGTTAATAAGTCATGCTTGATACACGTCTTTTAAAGTACCAACATAAAGTCCTACTTTTATCGAGAACATACTTTTTGTCGTTGGTTAAATCAATGACCGTAATATTCAAACGTCTGAATAGATTTTATTTCATTCTTCACTGGCTATATACGAGTGAAAGTTACGGGGAAATTTGTTTAGTGCTTTCAGATCTTTGTCGTAACAAACAGAGGTATAAAAATATTTTTTTTATTTAAATTTGTTCGCCATAAGTATCGTATAAATATTTTTGATAGGAATATGTTATTATAATTTTAAAAACATAATAAATATTAGAAGACTAGTATAATACCTAATTGTTTAACAAAATAATCAGACTCGGTTACCTTAGTTGAATGGCGATAGCACCGCAACAGCTACTGCGCAAATCCAACACATAAAATGACGAATGTGAGTAAGCGACTTGATAATAAAGCAACTAGAAAATAAACATATTACAAGTATGGACGGTTCCAACTTGATAGTATCGATCCTTGTCCAGGTACAGAACTATTTATAAGTTTACCCTGTACTTGAACGATAATCCAGAGAGCATGTGCGGAAACTCGCGCATGCGCGAAATTTTAACTTGCCTCGTCACGATTCAGCGATACGTAAGTCAATTGTTTCGGCGGGCCTTGTTGTACTCAACATAAGACGCAAATTAAAAGAGCATGTTGAAAATTACGAGAGGCTTGGAAGGCAGTTGCAAAGGATCGCGTACCAGAGCCGGGCGCGCCGCCGCGAGCCATGAGCTCCCCCAAGCTGAGCGAGCGATGTCCCAGCAGCATGAGCAACGGCAACAAGCTCGCCAACGAATCTAAGGACGACTCTCTCGACAATTCCGTAAGTGCTTTAATGACTGTCTGCTTCGCCAATTTGGCCGCATTGGCGATATAAAGTTAATCCTCAATGGATGACGCAAGCGAATGAATTTATTGTCAGGAATTTTGTTTTTTCTTCATTAAAATGAATTTATACGACGTAGCGTTTGAGTATTATGCCGTAGACGATTTCAATAGTGAAAGAGTAATTTATTAGCGGACAATGAACTTACGTACGCCACGTATATTAATTAGCCAATGGTGGTGATTCGTTCATGCAAATTTTTATATATTCTTTGTGATTACTTCGGAAAAGCAAAAGGCGGAGGCGTTTTTTTTTAGTATTCATAAATTCTTACAACAGCTTCACGGTTTACGCTTTCCGTATATAAAATGTGATGTGAAATCTTATGGGATGAAAAACTATTTTATCGGATTGTCTTTGTCCCAAAGTGTTTTTATTAACGGCTTAATTATTTTAATAATAAAATATATAAATAAAAAAAAATAGTTGTTTTAAATTCGAATTCCAATCTTATTTTCCTTGTATGATTATTAAGTCTTATCTGATATAATAACAGACTGCACTCATATGTGGTGTATTTTTCAATATTCGGTATTATGTACACAGTAATACAATTACCGTTCTATGAAAGCAGTTTTAAGCAATACCTTATCTTTAGACGGTTTCAAATGTAATTTATTAGAGAGTTTCATTTTCGTAATACAGCTGCAAGGATGAGTTTGAGTGAATGTTCATCTCCTAGATTAATGCGATTTACCATCATAGATATCGTACATCGTCACTAACTCACGCGGGACTTATTTTGTACTAGTCTATGTAATATAAAGAAAAAAAGTTTAATAATAAAAATGAAAACACGTTAACCTAATCCCGGTACAGATTAGAGAGTCGATAAAATCAGAACGAGGTGGGAAGGGCGAGGAAGACTGGCGGCGGCGCACCATCATCGTTGAGAAGAAGAACGGCTCCTATGGGTTCACTTTACAGAGCTACGGGATTCACTACAAGAAGGTAAACATTTACATGGTACGAATTGCAGACATACGTATAACACACTATACATTTTCTTTTTTTATTATATCTCTTTCACTATACATTAAAACACCTATAAGTTACCGTAAACTTATATTTTTGTTCTCGGTAAATGCAAATGAGTGCTTTCGTAAGAATGTATATAAAAAAATAATATAGGAAAACTGAAATCACTTTTTCACGTGCATAAATATCTATTCTAAATGAATTTCTCACAGCACGTTTCAAAATATTGTATGGTAAAAATGCATTGTATGTTTCGCAGGAACAAGAAATAGAGGTGATCACGTACGTTGAGCAGGTGGAGACGGAGGGTGCTGCGGCGTCAGCGGGGATGCGCGAGGGTGACGTCATCATATCTATTAACGGCATCGACGTGGAGCACGCTGACCACGCCACCATCGTCGAGGCAATTAATGCCTCCGACGCGCGCATGCGCATCGTCGTCATCTTCGAGGACTGCGTGCGAAAAGTCGAACTGCATCTTAAATACATCAACATTCAAAGAGCATTGCAGCTTAAAATGCGTGAGCTAGAACAGCTCACCGTCCGAGAGAGACAAGTGTTCGATGCCAATTGGAAGACGCACAGCTTGCCGTCGCAGAAAAAGAAAAATTCACCGTCGGATGTCATGTCGGACAGCGAAGAGAATAATGTTGCTGAAAACGTAAACAGCGGGTATTGCAGGCCGACTTTGTCCAGTGAAAACGTCACCAATCCCAAACCTAGTCCAGGAAGTGTGTTTATGTATCAGTACTTGGACCCGCGGTACGGGACGTGCATTATACAACCAAATCTACGCACGGGGAGCTTCGTGATAACTGTCGGTTCACCGCGAAACAGGCGCGATTGTCACCATTGCGTAATAAAAACATCAGGCGATTCGCATCGTACTTCAGAAGTTTACAAGGTCACTAATGGAAAACATGCGAAGGTTCACAGAAATAACCATAGCCATGGCTGTGGGCCCTGCATGCCACCATATAACAACCAGGATGCTAACAGCCTAGAGGCTTATGATTTGGCCAGTCCTTGTTGTGATCCACATTGCGTTCCCAATTCAAGGAAAAAGGTGAGAAGAAAGAAAGAATGTTCAAAGGAGCACAAGAGGAAAGATAAATGCCTTCAAGTTGATAAGTCAACACAAAAGACCGATAATTGTCACACGCATTCAAAGAAGATATGTGCAACAAGTCAATGCGCGGGACGCTACCGATATTTGGCCACGGAATCTACTCAGACCAGCCAGTGCAGCTTGCAGTCGTATGCTACGAGCAACGCAACCGTACCCTGCGAGACCTCTGCTTCCAGCTACAGCACCTCACTCAGTAGCGACACGCTCTTCTGGGACAACGACCGACCCGAAGCGAAGTCTTCGCCGAAAATTCAATACCAGAGCTCCCATCAGCACGTGAAGCCAAAGTCGTGGGATAATCTGACAACAAAGGCCTTCGGTGGATATGGTTTCGGTTATGGATACTTGGACACAAGCGCGAAGCACACTAATAGATCGAAGAGCCACGGACGTAGTCATAGTGGACGGAGCACGCAGAGCCAGCACGAGTATCATCTCCAAGTACAGGAGAAGCATCAGCACAGAGAGAACGGCGCGCTGCATCATTATCCTGTGTACAACAGGAGTCACAGTCACTGCCAGCCCACCAAATCGACTGAAAGTCTTATCGTAGTCCCTAAGTATCAATTAGAGAGTAGTGGATCAGAGAGCCGGCTTGCGTGCGAGTGCGTGGATTCGGTGGAGTACTACCGGCGAGTGGGCCCCAACAAGAGCCCCGCAGACACCCATTCTTCAGGTTATTACTCGCAACGCTTCGTGTACCCCACACACTCATACAAAAAGAAAGATTCCAACGTCAGTTCAGAGATTACTCGATTGTAAGCAATAAATAATCGATCACTGCTCAATTTATTACCTAAAAGTAAGTTTAAAACGACGTAGTTATTAATAATATCCTAAACAAAAGGCTGCAAGCGCTGCGTATCTAGGCCAAGATAAGTACTAAGTTCGTAGATGACGTGTAGACACTAAAAATTATAGATAACCCCAATTTAGGAAATATAGGAAGGGGTATAAAGTTATATTGTTAATGTTCTTAAACGACGTCGCTTAAGAACATCTGGATGAGGCCACGTCTATTCCAATTTGTTGTGATGAAACCGGTAAAGATTATTACCTATATATCCATTATAACTTTGATACAATAGGTTAAAACTTTTATATATGTTTTATTAAATTTTTTAGTGACGGTATTTATAGATAACAAAATTTAATTATTGCCATCAAAATAAATTTTTAACATTTGAAACTAACAATTAGTTAAGTTGGATAGTAAGAGAATAGTAGTGAACTAGAAGTGCGTATTTAGTGTGAAATGAAATGTCTACAGGCTGCGCTTATCGTGTGATAAACGAATAGCAATAAGATCAAGAGAGAGAATAAAGAACATACAATGTAATTTATTACAAAAATTAATCACGCTTTAATATACGGTTTTACTAGGCTTAGCTGTTGTTATAATAAATAGCTCCAGACACCATATTGCACAATTTTGCCGATAATCATTTTATTAGCTTTATACTTGTTGATTAAATTTTTATAAAACTGTAATATAGGAAAATAAAATAAATTATCTTGTTTAATTACAATCTCCTGTCAAAAACAGAGCTCTAAGAAAAATTGTAAGCAAAGAGACTTTCTGCTTATTTTAAAGCCTTCGTTTTATTTTACAGAGAGAAACTAAGTAATATATTTAGCACTCTATGAAAGAATAGTCAATATTTCAAAAATTAACTTTAATAACATTGGCACAAACTGTTTTAACCATTAATTGTAAGTAGAAAAACTTATGTTACAATTAATAATATCACATGTATTTGGATATTTATATAAAGTGTGTCTCGGAATGTTTTTTTTAGATGTTAAATAAAAAACAACAATATCAATTAAAACTCGTTTTATTTATTGTTAAATTAAAGAGCAGTTCTTGAAGTTTGTTTATGAAAAACAACCGTTTGCAAATGCGCAAACATTCGCTTCTTCACACTCATTTAATCTGGAGCTAAAATTTTCAAACACTCACTGGAGAATCGTCATGGAAAAGAGTTGTTTTCTTCAGTGTTTCTGTTTCAAAATATTCAGGTTGGATGCCAATGGATTGTTAACTTTACTTTTTAGGTAGCCCTATAGGAAAAAATCAGCATGCGTTAAATCAGGGCTCCTCGGTGGCCAGTTGATGTCTTCTCGGCGGCTTATCACTCTTCCAAGGAATAAATCGTGAAGAGCAGCTAATGAGTCATTTGTAACATGAGAAGTGATACATCTTGCTGGAAAAAGGTGTTGCGGTTGTAGCCATCCTGGTTTTGCGTTTCTGTATCTAAAAAAGTCTGGATCATATGGTAACATCTATCAGAATTAACGGTATGAGTTCAACCTGGGTCATCCTCAAAAAGATAAGGACCGAAGACGATTTCTTGACTTGATATGGCAGCCCAAACAATAACTTTTGCCGAATGCAAGGGCTTCTGATGTAGTTCTAGGGGATTCTCGAAAGTATCTGCAATTTTGTTTATTTACGTTTGTGTGAAAATTTGGTTCATCGGAGAACCAAATGTTATTGAAACTCCTAAAACGGTTTTTCATTGTCCTCCAGAATCCGACACGTTTATCAGGGTCGTCAGGCTTCATTTGTTGAACAATAACAACTTTATAGGTGAAAGTGGACGATGAACCGTAGATTTATTGAAATTAAGAGACGCTGCGCGCAATCT
The DNA here is from genome assembly GCA_018245475.1 of Pharmacophagus antenor. Classification (NCBI taxonomy): domain Eukaryota; kingdom Metazoa; phylum Arthropoda; class Insecta; order Lepidoptera; family Papilionidae; genus Pharmacophagus; species Pharmacophagus antenor. The sequence goes on from DWQX01000075.1 coordinate 22,736, forward strand.
CAACCACTGTCATTGGTCGTCCATAACATATTGGCGGTCGACCTTCATGCTCGTTCTTGAAGTCCTTTTGCGCCCAGACGATTTGTCCGACGTTGTATTTCCAGTCTCTTCAAACTTACACACCCAATGCTTAATTAAATTGGCACTTGGCATATGTTTTAAGCTTGTTAAATTAAAATGTGTCCCGTAGAGACGTCGAATAACAGTGTAGGAATCGTTGTATTTATAAAAAGCTCGCACGCAAAACGCGAGCTGCGATCCTGTGAAACGATTCACGGCTACTAAACTTAACAAGCCGGCCAAACGATTGAGACTACTCCCCTCTCCCTGCTACCTGCGGTTGAAGCGAAGTGCTCAATTCAAAAACGAAAAACATTCTTGACACCCTTTATAATTGGATTTGGTTTCTTTTTTGCTGTTACTATACAAAAATTTTGTGTTGTATGTTTTTTCTATACCTACATTTATTTTTTTGGGAAAATTTTTCTTAAGTCCTTTTTGCGTTTCCGAATAAAAGAGAAAAGATGATTAAATCTAGTATCCTGAAAGAATTAAACATTTTCACGCTATAAAAATTATTTTAAATAATAAAGCAGCTGATTAGATATTTTAATACTAATTGATATCCTTATACCAAAAACATCATAAAAAACCCTCCAGTAGTATTTAAGTTATACAGCCAGACAGCCGAAACTTTAAATGGTTATTTTGGTCTTTTCATCAATTATGTAGATATTTACCGTGTGGACATGGTGTTTTCAAATATTTGTCTTATGAATAGATAAAATAGAATCCTTTTCAATAAAATATAAAGGTTTATATAATATTATTTGTATATTATTTATTATTATTTCTATATCGGCGAAGTATATGATCATATAGTGCAATCTTGTGCAATGTAAGTGGCGCACATTGCAAATTCAACGGAAATTAGAACACGTAGTTCTTACGATCAATCGAGATTACTTATCAACACTTCCTCGTGTGCACAGTCCAAATTGTGGCAGAAACGGGTGCTATCGCCGAAATTGGGTGGGTGAACTCATATCTGGTAATAGTTCATCTTGGGTCCGCGGGTCAGGCGTCGGGAGCGCGGCAACGCGCATCGGCGCGCCAGAGCGAGCCCACCAGCCGCACAGACGGCATGCGTGAATCTTCAGGCGCCACCCGCGCTTGTGCGCCCCTGCCCGCCCTTCTCGCCTTAATCACCGCAGCCTGCATCGCCGCTGCGACCTCTGCTTACGACCAGGTCAAAATGCTTTGTTAAGAATCTGCATCTATTTTAAAAACTTCTTACTAAGTTGTATTAGAAGATTAAAATACAAGTTATGAATTTTTAGGCGTTTAAATTAAAATCTATCTAAATTTTTCCGCTTTTAACTGACATGAAAGACGTTTATTTTTTAAGAATGTGGACCGAATTAAAAAAAAATAGGTTTTTTTTTTATTAAACTAGCTTTTTAAGCGATGACACGATAACGCTGAAATGTCACTAATTAATATTCTTAATAATAATTTTACTCAGGCTTACTTGAACTGTATGGTAAAATCTTTTTTTGTAAATTATTGTTTTAGAAAGGTTTTGATTGGATTTTTGATTTTCAGACTTACATTGTTTGCAAGAAACCCAACTCCCACATTTGCCAGATATGGCCGATGAATGAATATGAGGAACTCGTGGAGGATGGCTGGGTGTCGGAGGAGGCGGATAATTGCGTCCTTGTCGACAAGTTGTCCCACCGTTTGCCAACGTCACACTCGGTAATATTGTTATTTATAGATTTTTAATCACTTTTTTTTGTTTACATGTCACTTTTTTACGGGTTGTTATTTACTGCGTGGCTTATATCCTTTGGTATCCGTTCTTTTATTTTGAATAAATTGTTTTTTATATTCAAATATTTCCGTACCAATACTTAAATATAAGATTTTATCAGTATATATAGTGGAATCGTCTATTATCTAACAACGATGTTATCTTCCCTGAACATGAGGTAACTAAAAATATATATGAATTCAGTGTTATTTACAATACTTTTTTTTATGTTAAATATCGATAATGATGAAGCGACTCCTGACATTAAGCGGTGTAAATTTAATGCCGGTTAATTAACTGCTTTGCGAGAATTTAACGCTTATGCGATGTTTTTGACGTAGTCTCCAGAAATATTGCACAATGGGATTTTCGTATTCATGGGTTACGTTTGTGAATGACTAAATTAAGATCACATTAAAAAAAAAAATAATAACACCGAAAGTGGCTGTATGCTTGTTGGTTGCCTATATACCGCTAAAGTATCGCTTTAGCTCTATAGGAAATTCATTTTACAAATTTACCTATTCTTTTTTAACATTATGAGAAAAATAACTTACACGCCAAACTTGTGAAATTATTACTTTTTTAATTTTCCGCTTGTGCCACGAGGTGGTTTACGACAATAATCGAAAGGGCATAGGAACATAGTGCCTATTGGCGCTCGAATAATATACGGTCTATTCTTCCGCGACCTTATAAGTTTTAGGTTTGTTAACGCAAGATGCGATTGTCAAATAGATAGCGAGTTACTGGGCCACGACATCTTGTTAAGAACAAAGCCCAGTGAATAGACGTTTAATCGTTATAACCTAATTACAATAATTTTACGATTATTAATAACCATATTTCGATTATGATACGGAGAAAACTAAAATATTTATCTCAATTAGTACTAATCATTATGTTTATTACTGTTTGTATCCAATACGACGTCTATAATATTTTTCTTTTACTACTAATGATATCGTTGTTGGAAATATATTTCAGAAATGTAATAATATATTAGTGCGAATAAAATCGTGAAGCAGTAACAACGATAAGGAAAATCGGAGATATTACTGTTTAGAATTCTATCGTAAAGTTATAATAATATCGTCGATTATTGAAGTTGAAATATTATATATTGTCGGAAAAAAAACTTTATTTAGTAACGTGTACCGTGAAAATAAATTTGTAAAGCTTATTAAAAAAAAATTCGCTTTTTAAAAAAATTTAAAACTATTGTCGAATTAATATTATGTAAAAACTACATTCTTCTATTGGAAGTGGTTAGTTTAAGTACTAACCGCAAAAATATAGGAGTCAAATATATTATTAATTTATTTTTTTAATTACATATTAATTTAAAGGTATTGTTGAAATCTTCAAAGTGCTGAACAGGCAACATTTTCGTAGACACAAGCTTCGTTAACATCATTTCAAAGCTACTACCACAATTTTATCTCTTCGTGACGTCTTGATAACTTCTTTTCGACAAGGCTAGTGTCATTCCCTTGACCTATATTGTTGCACAATTATATTCTAATACGAAATACGTAACAGCAATGTATTCGTGTCAAGGAGTATCGAATATCTAAAACTTTTCTGTCGCGACAGATTAAGAAGTTGGGTGGTGGTGAAATCGATATGTACTGCAGTGAAATCATCATTAATGAGATGAAGGAGAGAGGAGTCTTAAGAGCACGGCGACAGGTAGGGGTGCCACCTCACGGCCGATACCGCGGTCAAACCCAATCACAGTACCTGGCCATAGACCACGACGGTAAGGAGGAGGGCAAGGCCGAAGCACACTCTGCGGCAGATTCTTCTAGAGCCAGCGTTAGTAAGTACTTACAATGTTAGATATGTATTGCACAAATAAAAACTTATTTTCCTATGATTAATATATCCATGAACGTAATTATAAAAATGGGAAAGAGCCTATATATTTGAAAAAATAAGCTAATAAAACCATCTACTAAATATTCCACACCGAATGGTTAAAATCTCATTCCGTGATATTCAGTAGTTTTGATATGATCAGGGAACATAAAATGTTCTCCTTTTATATTTAATGTTCTTAATAAACTAAAACACTATTGGAAGTTATGGATGAGCAAAGATTAGATTAGTCTAAGTAGAAAACTGCCAAGACAGTTTAACATTTTTTAAATTTGAATTATATTATATCTACGTGATTACAAAATATCATTTCAAATATATTCATTCAACATAATGTTGATTAGTTACTAATATGAAATGTTCCAATGATAATTTTTGCTATATTTTTAGGTGGAAATAGCGGCATGGGCCAAGCTCAAAGTCAATCTACGTATGATACCTCATGCGATGATTGTTATGGGCGTACAGATATTGACGCGGCAAATATAAAGAAAAAACCCTACGGAGTTCCTGCTAGTCATAGTGGATACGGAGCAAATCAAAATGCTGGACCTAATTGGATTGGACCACCAGGCAGTACCCCGATGAAAAACAATTATGGCAATGACCAGAACGGCGGGCCTGGTTTAGAAGGTTATGGACATACTCAACCAGGGACACAAGATTACGAGCAGAATTATAGAAGCCCCGGCGAAGCTAATTTTGCACCCGGAAACGCAGTAGGTCCAGGGTCTGGCGCAAATGGAGTTTTTGGTCCAAACCAAGGTGGAAGCCAACAAGGAGCAGTTCCTGGTAAAGGACCTTTTCAAACGGATCCTTTATTAGTAACAGGTGGAACAGGACCTGGATCTGGCATTTCTGGTTATGGGCCAACCCAGCAAGGTAGTGGAGGTTACGATCCTAGTGTACGCGATAAACTAGGTAGTGGTATTGGTCCGGAACAAGGAGGCATGTTAGGTAATAGATATGGCCCTGGGGATGTTGGTACCCCTGGAGGCGAAAGTTATCCTCCTGGAAGTCTCATGAATGCACCACCAGTTGGGGGAGTAATTGGTATTGATGGAAGACCTAACCAAAATGGGTACGGACCTGGTTCTGCTCATGGTATGTATACACCTGGACAGATCAATGCTTTTGTTCCGGGTAGTGGCCCGTCACAAACTGCATCAAGTAATGTCCCACCTGGTGGTCAAGGAGCTTTTCCAAATAGTATATATAATATTAAACAAGCCGGTACTCCAGGCGCACTCGGTGGTCTGAATCAACCAGGTGATGGCGGTGAATCAGGGAGAGTTTATAATCCTGAGCATATGAATGCAGGTGGAGTAAGGGGTACCGGACTACCGAGCGCTAATTGGCCAGGAGCGACATATACCCCGGGAAATTCACCTTATTTTTGTTGCGTAGTTGGTCCAGATGGTAAAATAATACCTGCAGAAGGTATGCCATATATTGGAGGTCCCAGTATAAATAGCCAATATCCTAATGGTAATAAATATACGTATGGTGGGCAAGGGACTGATCCTAAGAACGCTGGTCAAACTAATGGTGTAGGGTTAATACCAGGGCAACAAACAATTTACGGAGTCGGAGAACCTAGATACGGACCTAATATTTTAGGACAAGGTCCAGGAAGTGGTAACTATGGGACAAACTTACCTACAGATGGTGGTGTTTATGGGCCAGGGCAAAAAACTTTTCAAACAGATAGAAGTTATAGACCTGTACTTGAGGGCGCTCCACGTGATAGTGGAGGTTACAATATAAAACAAAACATGCCTAATAATTATGTGCAACAACCTGAAACATCAGATGCTAGAGGTGGACCTGATCAAATTGGTGTACCAAATACCAATGGAGGTTATAATACAGTTAATAACTTAAGACCAGGAGGTTTAGGATATAATCCAAATATCGCTGGAAGAATTGGAGAAAACCATTATGGTGCTAGTCAATCTGGTGTTTCTAAGCAAGGAAGTGGACCAGAGGTAAGTGGAAATTATAACCCAAGCCAAGGTTCTCGTAAAGGTATCGGGACCTTCAGTCCAGGTCAAGTTGGGGGATTAAATGGACCCGGAAATTACAAACCAGAACTTAGTTATGGAGCTGGTTCAGTTAATGAACCAGGATCTAGTCCTGGATATAGGCCCGATGAACCTGGTAGGACTATAGATAGTGGAAATTATAGACCAAGCCATTCTACTGGAAGTTATGGGCCAGGCAAAAAAATGGACAACTATGCACCAGGCCTTATAGAAGATGGGTATGGGCCGGGCTCCAGAAATGGCGTTTACAAGCCAGGTCAAACAAGTAGCAGTTATAGACCCAGTCAAATTGGCGGCATTTATGTACCAGGCCAAACGGGTGGTAATTATGAGCCAGGACAAGCAAGTGGCAGTTATGGTCCAGGCCAAACGGGTGGTAATTTTGGACCAGGCCAAACAAGTGGCATTTATGGACCAGATCAAACAATTGGAGGATATGGCCCAGGAAAACCAAGTAGCGGATATGGGCCAGGACAAATCGATGGCAGGTTTAGCACAAGTCAAAGTCCGGGTAGTTATGGCCCAAGCCAAACTAGTGGTAGTTATGGGCCAGGACAAATCGATAGAAGGTACAGCCCAAATCAAAATATAGGTGCAAACACAGGCCTAAATCTAGGTGGTAGTCCAGATATATCAGGGGGCTATCGACCAGGAGCTAGTGGTTATGAAAACTATGGACCAATTCAAAATGGCGGAACAAGAGTTCCTGGGCCTAGCGGAGGCAGTAATATGGGAAACTATAGGCCAGGTAGTAGACTAGGTCCTGATCAAAATAACCTAAACGGAGGAGAAAACTTTTTTAATCAAAAAGCTGTTAATCCGGAAAGTCAGGGAGCATACAGGCCTAGTCCACCAGGGAATTACGAACAAAATCAAGTTCGACCAGGTGAAAACTATGGTTCGATGGGAAAGCCCGGAGAAGATGGAAGATTTAGTAGTAATCAACCTATTTATGGAACAGATTTTCAGAACAGATATGGTGGTGGTCCCGTTGGAAATGAATACGATGCGAGGGTATATATGTTTAATTTTATTTAGTAAGTTAAAAATGTGCCGAAGAATAAATCGTGTACTAACTCCTTTTTTTATTTACAGGTGGTTGGCCAAAACAACGGTTTTAGTGGTAAGTAAATAATCCTTTGACCAGTCATTCCGCGATTTCGACATGCTTGCATTTTTTATGTTTATTGACGTTGTTATCACGCGATTTTAGTTTTGGTAAATTTATATTGTTTCACAAAATCTCGCTAGCTGGCTAAACACTCTTACTGCAATTTGTTCTCAAAGCGATATGTTTTATTGTTGTGCTTTCATTTGTTTGGAGTCATGCTTCGAAATATATCACACCAAGAAAAACTTTTGAATATAAATGTTATTTATGTTAATGTTATATGTAGATTACGTGTTATGTGTGTGTTCGTAAGTGTTCTACTAAAAAGTATTTATTATCCTATTTACTATAAACTTTTAGAAATATATTTTGTTAACCAATTTAAAAAAAAATAGGAAGAGGTTTAAACAACGAAAATATTTACTTTCATAAAAATAACCTGTCTTATTGTCTTTACAGGCGTTCCACAAAATTTTAAGGAACCTAACACTCTCGTAGAAGGAGATGACTCCGCTGCTGAAGCCAGTGTTTCCCAAGTTGCTAACGGCACCACTGCTAGTGCATCATCTAGGGGTGGCAATGACAAAGGTCGTGCACAAACAAATGTTCATGGCACTTATTCTGGTAGTGGCTCTTTTTCAGCCCAAGCATTAATAGCAGGTGAAAATAAAGAAGCTGAAAGTGAAGTAACCGGCGGAAAGAAAGGGGCATCTAGTTCAGCCCAAGGTAGTGGTCGAAATAATAAATCTCAAGCAAATGTGCAATTGGGTTCAGAAACAGGTTCGGTTCAAACGCAGTCTTTAACCAACGGAGCATATCATTCCTCTAATTCCCAAGTTCAAGGAAGTGTTAAAGGTGGAATGGCAGATGCACAAGCTCGTGGTCCTGGCAGTACATCTTCTCAAGCGCAAATTGGTTTTACACCATATAAAGATGGTGACAAAACGCATGACTTGCAAAAGATACCATTCGTTGGTGGTGGTCTAGCGTCTGCACAATCAAGCGGACGAACCGGACAGTCACAGTCACAACTTCATGGTACTTTTAAATACGGCATTACTTATAACGGAGCTGCACAAGCTGGAGCTAGCGTTGATAAAGATGCAGTATTTCCAAATCGTTTATCCTTTGACAAAATTGACGTTTTCGATGAAAAAAAAAAAAACATTAACGTCAACACCGAAAAGCCTAACGTATTGGACACATCGTCCACAATTAGTACGACGCCTTCTCTAGAGTTTGAAACAACAGAAGAATCGATAAATAAGTCAGAGGACGAGGTTCCAACTAAGGACAGTCTAACAGGGGATGAAACTGAAAAAGACGACGAGACTTTGAAAAATTCTGAAAGCAGGTATTCTAGTCATACACACCTCGATCACCATAAGTCGAATGATGATTCATTTTTACCGCCTGCTTCGGCCGGTGCCACGCGATCCTTCCAGCCTTCGTACGGGAACAATGGAGCAGAATATGAGTACACGACAGATAGGGAAGACGTTCAACCGGACGAGTACGACACAGAAGGCCAAGAGGAAGAACAGGGTGAATATTCCAACTATGATGAGATACCTAGAGACACGCTGACCCATCAATCACTTCAGAGTCCTAAAAATTCATTGGACGTGAAGCAGACAACTGGCGGGAATACGCAACACATCGTTCTCGGTACTCTTAAAAATCACGACGCGGAAATCACGCAGAAAAATTCCGATCGTCCCGATGAGACTAAGACTTATCAGCCCGGTGAAAGGGTGCCAGGTACAGGCGGTTACACAATACCGATCGGCTTTACGGGCAACGTTAAATCAGTTGCTTCAAAAGAAAAGACGTACGTGGTAGGTTCCAAAGAGTCTCCGTCGCAGGCGCAAACTGTGACGCTGACACCGGGTAGTGGTAAGGTGAAGTATTCATACCCATCGAATTACGGGCGAGTTGAGGCAGGCAAGCTGCGTTCACTGGCGACGCGGCCGCGCGATGATCGCTACGTGTCGGTTTCGAAATCTGTGGCGAGGGACCTCGACGCCGGGAACAATGTGCACAAGCAGTACTCCCACTCATACTACACAAAGTCGTCCTCTTGCGGCTTCTTCACTTTCACTTGCACCATGGTCAGCGGCGCCGACGGTAAGAAGAAAGTTTGCAGACCTAAAATCCCTACAAACCCCGATGGCACGCCCATAAGATGTTAATGTATTTTATATTAAAATTTAAGACATATAAGGTTTACTTACAATATATTGAATGAATAAATTTAAATTAGTATTATGTATTGCGAATATGTTACTAAAAACTATTGGTTTCAGCATTGTGATCGTTGTACAGTAATTTAGAATGAATAATCAAACACACTAAGATTCGATACGATTTATTGATATAGTTTAGGTACATTTATTTATCGTTTCAAGTATATAATATATTGATCACATAAAATGGGTGAGATGAATAACAGTTGCGTACAAAACGACACATACCGACGCTCGGCTCGCACCCTGTTTCTTATTTGCAATTCATAACAATACAAAAGGTTTTCTTGTATAAACAATTCAAGTAAAGTAAGACCCCGCTAAACACGAGCGAGGGAAACGTTTCAATAGTTTCCAGCGCTTAACGAAACAGCGTTTAACTAAGTAACTTAACACGTACATATGTAATGGGGATCAGTGATAAAGGACAGAGAATTTAAAATATTTTTTTTTTTTATATTTTGTAACATTTGTTGTTAAATACTTTTTAGTACATTAAGTATAAACTTATTTATTGCTATTATCGAATATTTTTTTTTTATAAAACATTTATGAACATAAAACGATTTAGTGGAGTCATACTACCGAAACAGCGTTAAACGCAGCTGCGTTAAGTAGTGTCTTACTGTTTGTTTAATTGATATAATTTGAAATCTTGCTTTCCTATCATGTTTTCTAACTTCCGTGATAAAATGATGTGTACAAGTATCTACATGGAACAGTATGAGCGATGAGCGGCGAGCTGCGACGTTTTAGGAAACAAGGGGGCGAATACCGAGGAATGCGCGAATTAGTCGCCATAACTTACACGATATTAAAAAGTTAATACTTTGAATACGAACATAACTATTCCATTGAACACGCGACACACGAACTTATATTACATAAGAAATGCGTCCAACATTCACAAAATTCGACATTTAAAATATTATTTGTTTCTTTATTTTTCTAATTTGACCATTCTATAACGAATAAATTCTTGGTATCGATAAGTCTACAACAAGATAATTTTTGATCGAAAAACTGTTTGAACATTATTTGTAATTTATTGCTACGATATGAACAGAGGGCGCTGCAGTGCGGCGAGAGTAGGGAGGGGGAGGGCTCGCTCGCCCTGCGGCCCGCACTAGTGCCTCCATATATCGTCAGCACCACGGCTTACCACCAACAAGTGACAATAAATATATATTTGAATTTGCATCTATGAACGAGATCCACACAAATGTCCCTGACTAATTAATTAAACATATATTAAATGCACAACGGTACCATACTGCCGAGATAAGTCTGCCTCACATAAGAGTTCATTGTTCGCTCTCGAAAAATCGCACTTTTTATATATTTCACTAACACAAGTTTAAAATAAATATGATTCATTAAAGCACATGCCAAATACTGTTTTTTTTTGTAGCTACCAACCTAATGGAGAACAATTATAATGATCTTCGCCGCGGGCGAGCCTGCACTGCATTATGGCAATCTATTTAGAGGAAATTTTAAATATTTGAGAATTTCATTTTACACATTGAAAATATATTGAGATGTGCAGTAATTCAGACTCCCCTCAGGTCACAGACTATCGTCCCTCGGTGCGACATTTATCACTTCACACACTTCAGTCTGATCTCTTGGAATGTATTATTAAGTACACGTTACAATTATACACAATAAATAACACATGCGGAAACAATATGGCAGTTTCTTAATCATTATTTTATATATTAAACCTTTTGCGTACCTTAAATATAATATCTAAAAAAAAATATTGAGAAATTACATAGCCACAAAATAGAAAAAAAAAAGTTATTCGAATCTACTATGTCCGGAGTTTGCAATAAGTTAAATCAATAGTAAAAGATATTACAATAAATTACTTACGGCTAATAATTAAAAAAAAAAAAAACATTGGTGGGGGACACTAAGCGGCGACCGCTTGACAGCGCGACTATGAGCGAGTGCCGGTAATAAATACAAAATTATTATTAACAAAAAAGTATTACATAATAAAATTGGAATCACACACCACGGCATACACATGTTCAAACAATCCCTAAAGTTAACATGGCAACAGTGCTTGCGCATAGATCACAACGCGCAAGCTACAAATAAATAATAAATTAATCTCACAAATCCCCGACGAGAACACATAATTATTTACGTTACTGGTAATATCATCAATATAGACATATTTTTATTCATATTCATAACAGTATAAGAGTTTATAAAAATTTCTTTACATTGTTACATCAAACTCCATTATTTCGTAATATAATAACACTATGATAAGAGATCGGAACAAAATACGCACGCAATACTAGGTGACAATCTTTGAGTTATATCTTTCAATGTTTTATAAATATACGCTTTAATATTATTTTATTATCAATGTGTTACAGAGATCGATTAGAATAATTAATATAATATCAATCAAGTAGAACAGTACATGTGATGTAGAGCTTGCGTATTATTTACGTGAATTAGTATCATTGAGATCAATGTTTGTATTATTATGTGAGATTCCAATTACAGATTAAATAGTTGTGAGGAGATTCTTACACTAGCACTAGCAATCACCACGCGTCCACGCCAGCACACTACAATAACCGGTTGAACTTATAACACTAATAGATAGATAGAAACGTTTACGATTACAAGAGCAGGACACACACAGACATGCGATAAGATATTAGAAAATTAAAATAATTAAAAATAAATACAATTAGCTACCACTAAAATTATGCAACGATAACTGGACATGTGATGCACATGTCCATCGTCCCTAGTGCACAGTGGGTACGGGTGTGTGTGTACTGCGTTGTTACAAAGAGCCGTAGCTTAGTGCATTATCCACCTGCTGGAGGTGAATCACTGATTTTCAGATACCGCTTGAAGTACATTCGCAATTGAATAAAGTTTTAAAGAATTAAGCTTGTAATAATGTACAGAAACAATTATAAAAATGTAAAATTATATGCTACACGTTGTTTTAATTTTATAATATTATTGTTTTTCTAATAAATGTGATTTTAAAAATTTCTTGAAGCAAAAAATAGTTTTAAATATCGCTGTCTATACATCGGACATTGGTAAATGTCACGTGATGACTATACATATCACGGTACATTAAAGACATCACATGGTCACTACAGATATCACTTGTTAACTCAAGATATTACGAATCTGATACGAACTGCACCCACCTTAACGACACGCACGTGTACGGCACGCAGTGTAGTGCACAGTTAATAACGTGATCCACAAAAATGTTTTAGTATATGCGCGTTGGTGGATGGGAATACTGAATCGTTATGGTACGACTAGATCTTCGAACATTAGATGATACTAAATAAAATATATTAAGCGGGAAGGACGCGTGGAGACTTATTTATATAATACTAAAATATTATCGTACATATAGAGTATAACACACAGCATCGTATGGCAAATGTTGCATGCATAGTTTAATAAATATTTTATTAATTATTAATTACTTATTTAAACATGTCGTTATTACAAACTATCAATGTATTTTAAAGTTCGGTCCACATCGATGTAATTAAGTACTGTGGGAAAGTTCACAATGACACCGCAGCCCTGTCATCGCCATTCCTCCATTATTTCAATAAGTCTATTGTTATCATCTGATTAAACGTCGCACTTACGCTTTACATCCGTACAGTCGCCACTAATAAATGTACCACACAAACCATTCGTAGCATTGCCGCCGAAAACAAAATGATCTTGTAACGCGTTAATAAATCAAAGCTCATTTCCCAAGTATATTATGTAAATTTGTGCATATATGTTCACAATATATGAAATATAAGTTATATAAGTGACAAAGTATCTATTAAAATATCTGTCCCGCAAATGTGTTTATTAAAATACAATAATTAATATGAATAATGGTATTTAGTGGTTGTATCCTTAATTATTATTGTCCATATCCATTAATATGTCGACGTGTGAATATGTTGAGACTGCATGTGGTGGACTACAATGTACGTTGAAGTGGAGGCGACTGTAGCGACACAAGGCGGCTTAGAACGACACTACGGCTTACCAGAGAACTGCGGCGAACACAAACCAGCCGGACGCGATACAAATATCATCCAACGATTCACCCCTTTTTTAATATATACAACGTGACTATAGTATCTTATCACCGGGCGGTCACAGAGAACAGTTCATTACACAAATAATAAACGCGTCCGACTGTATTAAACGATTGATTTTTTTTTCTATTTCTCGTTTACTCGATCACTTCCCATTCGTTTTCGGAGCGCAGGGCATGCGCCGTGTTACGCAGCAGCTCTCCAGGGTAGAGTTAAATATTGCGAAACAAACGTATCATGTATCGCACAAGGGGGGGTGAGAGTTAGGGGGCGGCCCCCTTGAGGCGCTTTAATCGTTCCTTCTCCAAATGGTCCGCAGGAGGCTCGCGCTCGAACGACACAAGCTCGAGCGCTGAAACGAAAAATTAAGTTTGAAACAGTTGTTATCTTGCAAATTGTTTATTACATTGATGTAATTGTGACGTTATAAAAGATGTTGATAGATGTTGAGAGTGTTATTATCTATACCATTCGTTTTAAAGGTGGTTAAAATTATTACCAGTTTCGGTGAGCGCGGCCCGGTCGGCGAAGAAGCGCCACGCGGGCAGGTGCTGCGCGGGCGTATGGGGGGTGCGGTGGGGCGCGGGGTGCGCCTGACTCTCGTCCAGCCGCCGCGACGCCAGTTGAGCGCTCACATGACGCGCAAGGGACGTACACTTGTCGAAGTTGACGCGCCCGCCAGCCAATCTGCTTACGCGTAAACGAACATCGTTAGCCCATAGCCGACAGAAAAAAATGTTTATATGCCGTATTATATCGATTTTAAGACGCGGCCTAAATATTAAAATATATCGGAATTAAATATTTTTCTATTATCCACAATGGTCTAGCTCTTGTCCTCAATTCACGTGGTGTTAAGTGACAATGAGTCTGTAGGTGGTAGTACGGGCTCGTCCAGAATATTGTGGATCTCCACTTAAAAGACTTATGACACTGCAATCCTATTAAGGCGGCAGATTGACATTGAAAATGTTATTTAGCCAGGAGGGTTCTAAAAATCCTGTCACCCGAAGCTTCAAAGCTAAAGAAGCAAGAGGTTGATAGGAACGCGTTGTAGTGCCCAGAGGATGTGAATAAAAAAAATATACTAATGATTGCTTCAGTTTTTAAGCTCAAATTACGTTTGTGGAAATTCTTCTTTCTTACAGTAAAAAAATAAAGTCAATTATTATTTGTATAAATGAAATATTTACGATAGGATAAAATTACATGACTGTGACTAATTTTTGTTACATCTGTATTAAAATCACTAATAGTAGTTACGACATTAACCTGCTTCACAATCAGCAACTCTATTGGTCATCAGCTTGTCCAGAATATAGTCAAAGATTGCATCAAAAACGGAAGGTTAACTACTGTTAATAATATAAAATAAGAGAAACATTTTAATTGCAATAGTGATAGTAGGTCGTTGACATGACACCTCTTGTAAAGATAACCTTAATGCTCCGTCGAAGCAAGAATGTTAACTGGATAGAGATAATTTTTGCATGTTCTTTTTTGATAACACTGAATGTAAGTATGGACATTTGGTACAATTTATATTTAAAAATAAATACTGAATTTTACCGTGATACATGTTAACTACCACCGCGACATAGAAGCTTACACAAGAGTCCGTGGATCTATTCGAGGATCACTTACGCAAGTATTGGACTTTTGATAGTGGTAGGATATTCAAGTAACCGTCTGACTAATTGCCATAATAGCATTTCTGTGTTTCGACTGTAAAATATAATTGAGCCAGAGTATTAAGAGGAAACACTCTAGGTATTAGTAGAGAACGGTAAGTAAAAATAAATTTATTAAAATTAGGTGACAAAGAAGTGCTTTAAATATTTACTATATTTGACCTAATCACTAAAAATTATGTGTAATTGAGGTGAAGTGTTAATAAAATACAAATTAAAATACACATAGATGTGCCACGTTTACGCACTCGTTGTGTGCCTAATGTCAGATATAAATATGTTTGTATACGGGAACGTTACTATAGTAATGGCAACATAAGGGACAAAGTGGAGCTCAAGTCTATAAATTTGGAATAATTCCACTTCTCCAAAGTAGTACTCAGTATTGGATTTACCGATAGAAAATATTTTCATTACTATGGGTCGTGACCTCATTGGTAGATCAGTTTATTGTCTACGATCTTTATGCCAACTGTTTCTGTTTCCGGCAGTTCAGAGTGTATTCGTGGACTTTTATATGCATGTGTGTGTGGATGTAAGATGACCTTGTAGGCGCTGCTTGGTTGGCGAAATGCAGATCGCGGCAGGTGACAGAGAGTAGCGGCACGACTGTGTCGCTCGGGGCGGCCGCTAGCGCCGCGCGGTACCTGCGCACCAACACAATAAGTCCTAGCAATATGTATTTTAGGTATGTACATCGAACATCTTATAAATATTTTAAATCCTAAGTTATCAGTACACAGCTATTACATATGGTTATAGACAAATACAATATGACCAGGATTTACTTTCAGATATAAAATGTTTTCAAATAATTAAGTTGGCGTACGAAAGCGTGTGTATGGAAAATAGTGCACACGGTACGGAACCTATTAATGACTTTCGTGTGAAATGTTGGGTGACGAAACTGCGTGAGACATACCTTGCATGATTACCACCGGGCTCTACGCACAACTCCAACTGCCGCAGCTGCTGGCCGCATACCGCCGACGTTCGGCTCCACTGTGAACGAACAATATTTTTATTAATATAGATACAGCGCATCAAACACATTTGAATGTTTGTGTTATATGAGAAATATTCTTGGATATAGACAGATTCTTCTGATGAGATTTGTCCTTAATGGCCTCCGTGAGGTCAAAACGGCACACATGCAGCTGACACTGCTGAGCTAAGGTAAAAAAACGTATAATCTAAGATTTATAAATTTAAGAAAGAAAGAGGAGTTTCCCGCTATTACTAGTTATAATGAGGAGACGAGGAAAAAACTCATCAGACCGCACTGTGTCATAACTACGACGTTAGTGATTAAAACAGAAGTTCATGCAGAAAAGAGAAGAAAATGGTATTATAGGATAGAGAGAGAAACAGAGTGAAAGGGAAAAAGGGAGAGAGGGAGCGAGAGAAGGAAAAATATAGAAGAGGAAAGAGAGAAAGTAAGCAGAATTATAAAACTAACCGTTTTTTTGAGACGAGCAACGGGTGCCATGTTGAGGGCACTGATGATAGCCATGAGCGAGTTGAAGTTGCCGAGATTGAAGCACTCTCGCGCCGTCATCACCCACTGTTCCATGACCCGGGCGCGTTGCTTACTCTTCACCGGCTGCGACCGCAATAAATGTTATAGATAAAAACAATGTAGTGATAGCACAATTGTGAAATGGAACTTCGGCCCATTTGATTCCCATAGGCCCGTCATGTATTAAAAGCAACAGTTTTTCATGATATACGAAATTCGCCAGCAATCGTTTTTCATGATACATTCGCCAGCACTCGCTTAGCCAGCGGTGGATTATGTCTTTGATTCGCTCTTCATGAGAATTTTTTTTACTGGTTACGAGCTAACACTAGACCTCGATTCACTTGATAGTAAGTAAAAATAGGTGGTATATGTTGAAGAGTGTTCGCACAGTATCCTTCTAGCTCTTTAGATTTACGTCGAAGAAACCTAACCATCATTCAAGAGTCACAAGTTAGTGAATTAAAAAATAAACTTGGAATATATTTACCAGTTATAAACATGTAAATAGACCATAACCAACAGTTAATACAGTCGTTTGTTTTTACCTTTATGATATCCGTGGCTACGACGTAACTGAGGTGGTTAAACCAGTCCGCGTAGGCCTCCAAGTTGCGCGTGGTCTTCGCGTCGGGCGCGCGCAGGTTGATAGCGGCAGCCGCGCCCCCCGCTGGTGCGAACGCCTGTACGAACTCCTCCGGACCCACGAACGACAAGCGGTACAGCTCAACAGTAGTCAGTTGGCTCGCCAACTCCACAGGCGTAAGGCCCAGTGTCAGTATGTCGCCCTGGCCAAATGAAATTATTTGAAACAATACGCTACCTTTGACGTAACAAGTTCGAAGTTGTATTTATGGCAAGTGATAAGCTAATCTATAATAATGCAGCGCTGGTATGTATATGCTGCACAACATTGTGTTCGTTGTTTTGATTCAAAAAATGTTAATAATTTTGGTAATTTCTGTATATTTAATTCAGAAACATTAGAACGTACTTTGCTTTTGTATTGAATGGCATTGAAATGAAATGAAATTAGCCTTTATTTTCTTTGACCTTTGGTACGCTATAATAAAAAATAAGAATATATCCTTATTCTAATAAAATAATATTTGAACTATACATATAATATTAACTATGCTGATTTTTTATTAAATACTATCAAAACTGTCCTATAAAGTAATAAACTGTTTATTTTTTTGTAGTTTTGAGATTATCCCTTCTCAACAAGTAACTTTAGGCAGCCTTAGCCGCGTAGCAGCAGAGCAGCGTAATTCTGTTCCACATAAATTACCTTAGTTGAGAGAAAATAGTATATATAGTATTGAATCGTGTAAAAAATACGGCTGCGATCTTAAAAAGTCTGAAATCTTAAATTCTATTCATTTACTTCATAGTTTTGATATAATCGTTTAAATAATTTTCACAGTATTCTACAGTAAATATCTAGAAAAACCTGTAAATCATGTCTACATTAAATATTTTTTTTACCCACTAAACCTCATTTGGTGGCCGTCGTCAACGTTTTGGAAGAGTCGCGAGATCTCCATTTGGAACACAACTGAGGCCTCTTCAACGCGATAGGTCGTACCAGGACCTGCGTTAAGAGGTCCCAGAACCCTCGCGAGTTTTATAATAATGGCAAGGGATCATGTCCAGCCTTGGTTCTCCTCGGAGATCGCCCTCACCTGTGGCAACTGCTCAACTGTGCAAATCTGTGGTAACTCGACTAGTGACTCCTCGTATTGTTCGAGCGCGGTGAGCTTATCAAGTAACCGCTCCAGCATACTCGACACTTCGGTCCGCACCGACGACATATGTTCTGTAGCACATCTGTAGTTTGAATATTATTATTTAGTACGTGAACATCTATCATAATGTAATAATTATCGGCAATTGGCTTATACTTGACCTCAATTTCATATTATGGTAAGGGATAGTGAGAGCTTAGACTCTCGCCCAAAATACTCTGGCTCTCGCATGTATGATTGCTATAACACAGCATCACTGTAATAGCGACAGGTTAATATTGACGGCGAATTCAAAATGATCCTGCTATAAACCAGATTTCTCCTGTCCCTCATATGTATTTGGCGGAACACAACAATTCTGTTACAACGCCTAGTTTACGTTAAGGGCGATTGTTAACTAAGCACGTATCAAACATTCCATCACTCTTCTAACTCCAATATTAGTGTGCACCCGGAATTGAGCCTGAGACTGCTACAGGGCGAGCGCTTAACCACTCCGCCATAGATGTAGTTTATATGTTATAAAGACTGGCTTATAAGAGGGGATAAGTTGTAGCGAATACTATTATTATGACATAAAAAGTTTGAATGACTATAATCATTCCGACACACTAGTGATTCACGTAAGTTCAGTAGTTACAGTCCTTCAAACTGGAACAAAACAACGTTCCAACATTCCTACCCGGCGGTAAATAGATGCTGTAGAATTTTGTTCATGGGTCGTAATTAACTATGTCTTATTTCGAACTAGCTGAACGGATAATTATTTATAAGAGAACAAAATATCGAATCTATTCAATCGAAGAGTTGATAAATTAAAAGTTATATTATTATGGGATATTTCATAAAAATCCACTCCATAGTTTTAACCTCTTCAAGACGATAAACGCGTTTTTTTAGACTATTTTATGATATTACAGATCAAAGGTATCTTTTATATTAGAAATTGACAAAATATTTTATATATTACCTTTTCCTTGAACACTGGACGTCTACGTGGCACCAATGTAGACCAAATACAGAAGTTATAGTATAAGTCTCTACATTGTTTACATTGACCATTATAAGAATTTTTAAATGAAATATTCAATGTACTTACGCGGTATTTTATAGTATTTAAGCCAGAGTAAAAATATTATATGTGCAGAAATATATATATATATATATTATGTTTTGCATTCTTTTACCTAGTATATATTTAAGATCATGTTTGTATTCTTTTTAATTAAAAACTGGATCGTTGATCTTTGTGTAAAGA
The DNA here is from genome assembly GCA_018245475.1 of Pharmacophagus antenor. NCBI lineage: Eukaryota > Metazoa > Arthropoda > Insecta > Lepidoptera > Papilionidae > Pharmacophagus > Pharmacophagus antenor. Next base: position 42,166 of record DWQX01000075.1, read on the forward strand.
TTTCCGCCGAAAAAAATATGCCGTTTGTGAATTAAAAACAATTGAATCTATAATATTGACCTTTGAGTGATATTTCGCACAAGCGCCATGACCCGGTCGTCACGGAAGTCGTAAGGGAACATGGCGGTCCACTGCGTGAGCACCCGCACCAGACACACCATATCGGCCTGCTCCTTTTCCAGTATATCTTTCACTTCCGTCTTAACCTGTACAGACCACAGCTAAAAGTTCCACAGTAGAAAGATAGCATCAGTATAGGTATACTCTAGATCAACGGTCGCCCAAGTGGTACTCCGGGAGAAAAATTCGCTATGTTTTAACCCTTTGCGGACGAGAGGCATCTCTAGGTCGTCACGGTATTTGGCGAGGCAGAGCGAGAGGAATGACTTTTGTAAGAATATAGACGTCGTCTTATTTTGATGGATATCTTAAAGATATATAATTAAACAAACTATTGAAATATATGGTTTTTACAGGATCATTTCACATTAGCGTAACAAACACATCATTCAACACAAAAGTCGTCATCTGCAAAGAGTTAAGATGCATTGAAACATAATTCAATTCATTATAATACGTGAATTGTTAGAAAAACTTTCGAGGTACATTTTATGTGTTCTTAAATCATAATTTATTTATAAATATATATTAAACAGCTTATTAGTGATCGGTTATGTCAAAATTTTTGGCGAATACCGCTCGAGGTGGATTCGAATCAGACAGAATACGCAAAAGCATCAATGCGAGCATCGAGAAATTATATTTCATAACTCAATTACTGTCTGTGAAAAGCATTTTAATACGTTCACAAAAAAAACCGCACGCCAACCTCTCTTTTAAATTGAATAAAATTAACAAAGGCTCGAGCTTAATTACACACATATATAAAGGCATATTGTACATTACCACATGCATGAATACGTAATCAACTAACTGAAGTACCCGCGCTCGGCTGCGGTATTCTACATTGTAATGAAATTCTAGGTCAGTTTCCGACCACTTGAAAGCTGAATTTTTAAAAAATTCTTTCTAGAGCACGGGAGCCTTTGTGTAAATTTTTTTGCGCGCTTTAATATTAGGTAAAATATAAAAACAGCGATCCAGTTTGCCAGACTCATATATATACTTACAACTTTATCGTAATTCTTGAAATAACGTTTGCATAGTTTGGCTAGTAGCTCATGCGGTTTTAGAAAGAGTCGAGAGCACAGGAGGAATGTGAAGGTAAATGAAGGCGCGGCGCCGGGGCGCAGCATCTCGACTAACGCCTCGAGGCTGGCGCTCACCATCTGGCCATCACGGTATTCCACTTCCGGCTTATCTGCAGCACCGGGGCCGCTGACCGCCGCCCCCGTAGGTACCTACAAAATTGCTCACTATTGAGAGTCGCTCTATTTAGTCAGCGAAGCAACGATATGTGCAAGACGTTCGGGTGGTTTTTAAGCGTTAGCCCGTGTTAACAATACACTTACAATTTCGCTCCGCAGGTCGTATTTATATTTTATATAATTATTACATACTTCTATTAAAACTCTCGTTTTGAAGGGCGTATATACACAATTGATTCATTCTACGCGGGAGTAAACATATCGGTAACGGCACACTATACAAACCCATCATTGTTTGTCTATATGGGACATAATGTTGACTAAAATTAATAAATCGTAATTGGTACAAATTTTTGATACGACCACAAAGACGGAAGGAATCAGTCACCTCATGTCATATTTTTTTATGTACATGCAGCCTTCGACTTTCGCACAAAATCGTAAAATCGTAAAATTACTAGGCTTCGGAGACTCATGTATTTAAGTGATGAGCACAAACATCTTTAACTAACACTAAATTGTTACGTACAGTAAGTATCGTTTACGACCAGGGAAATAACCTGAATGCCACAACGTTTAAGTGCTATAAAAAAATCAACAAAAAGTCCAATGAGAAAAGAGCGCGTAACGTTAATCGAGAACACTTAAAAATATAGGAGATGAAAGTATGTTTACGTTTATTTCAATTAATTAAACCTAAAATTTTATTGCAATATGGTAAAAATTTTAAACTGAGATTAGTAATATTCGTATGATGCATTTAGGAAGTTTACAAGAGTTATAATATTAATGATTTTTAACAATCTATACATACAAATAATAAAAGTATATAAATAAAAAATGTAACTTTACCGAATCTGTTACATTGAATATTATTTGAAAAATTTAATTAAAATACACTTTTCACAGACCAGATGTAAAAACTTTTTTTTCGAATTTACCTGTCACTGAGATGAGAAACATTGAGAACATGTCACTAAAAGTGTCTTGAACATGTGTGTAGGGGGATGTACGTGTAGAAGAAGACCAAACAAAAGATGGATGAACTGCTTAGTGAGGGATATATGAGTGAAAGTTGTGAATGAAGCGATGACGGTTGAAAGAGATGTATGGAGGCAGAATACATACTGTACCGACCCCAAATGAATGGGATAAAGTTAATGATGATCTGTCTGTCTATTTCTTTGATCGTCAATCACAAAGAAATTTTTGATCGAACTTTTTCAATATTTTGAAGAAACTTCGTTAAGCGTTGCTGCGGGATAGTGAGTAAAAAGATTTTCCTTGTACTGTATTATCAGAGAGGTAATAATGGACTAAAAAAGACTGCCTCGGAATTCAAGATGCGTTACTTTTCGTTCCAAAAAGATAAAGCATTCGTAAGTGATTGAGCATATTGTGTTTAGATTAACAAATGACCACTAGATAATGCTATTGCAAAACTTAGAGGATCAAAAATTATATATGTTAAATTTCGATGAAACTTTGTATTCCTCGAATCGATGGACATCAAAATTGGGTAACACACATTTTGGTCAAGTGTTAATCTTAATATTACCACGTACGCTGCCAAGCCGTTGTTGGTCAACTTATTTTTTCATTTGATTATTTGTCTTAAGAATGTTAAATAAAATTGGTGTTGGTGATATTTATTTTATAGGAGCAAATTTATGAGCAAGTATTATTATAATAAACAGTTAGTTATGAAAACTTAAAACATATATATAGATAGCATATATTAAATAATAAACTTGTTTACCAGATCACTTTCATATTTGTTATAAAACATAGTACTTTTAAACATAACGTTTATTTTATACTAGCTAGCGGCATTGATATACGAATAAAATAATTAAATTTGATTCTATTTCGATTGTTTCGAAGGTATAACGATTTTTCCTATTAAAAGTATTCTAAATTTTAACTGGGGTAGTGACCTATTTTTTGTTTGAATTTCATAATAATCCGTCCAATAGTTTTTAGGTATATACATAATATTTAAGAATGGGTTTTTTGGTCTCTACATTACCATGTTGAACGCCGCGGATTTGACGTGGTGAATGTCGTATTATTCGAATATTGATATTTCCTGTATAAATATACCTTTTTATGTATATGAACGAACTATATTAGAGCTTAACCTTTCGCCATTACATTAACAATGTTAATAATGAACAACTGATTTGCGTTGACAGTTGGCGGTCACCGGTGACACCGATGGCGTTCAACGTGTTAATCATGGCCAAAATAGTATTTTTAAAAAATAGTCAATGTACGGACACGGTGTTTTTCTCTAGAAAATAAATCTATATTTATTGTATGTATCACCGTCGTCAGCCAGGGACAGTCAGTGCTGGATATAAGCCTCTCCCAGGGAACGCTACAATTATATATACTTAACCCATTGCACTCCCATGTCGAGTGTGACTCGACATCGATTTTTATCGCGGGAGCTCCTTTGTTGAGTAACACTGGATATTATTTTAAGTACTAATGTATAGATTTCGCCCACACATTGCCGACGTTCTTAGAGACATGGTTTATTACAGTGAACTGGCTGTCACAGTGTTCTTGTTTCGCGTTACAGGAAAAGGGGTTGTACCAGTATTCTCATACAACGGGCTGAACTCGTATAACGCGTATGTACAAATGATTCACATTTAAATTGAAAATTTCTAAATACGATATTAGTGCAAATAGAACTGGCACTTAAGTGGATGATCTCTTTGCATTTTTTAAATTGCCTTATTCTAATTAAAACACTTAAAAGCGTTTGATGCTGCTGGTAATGAATAATTGAAATAAATGTTGTAGTGCAAAGGGTTCAAACTATTCATGTCAAAGACAATACATTTTTTTTCTTAATCTTTATTTTAATCATTCATCTTTCTCGCTTTAAACTTATATGTTACATAGGCACGACGGCGATGACTTCTAATTGACTATGAATACCATGTTAATTTGCTGAGACTTCAACCGCGTTTACTATAATTTTCTTAATATGTATGCAAACTATCACGTATTAGTGACGTAAATGCGACTATTATATAAAACTTATGTATTAATTTTTACTTGTATCCTTTCATACATTAGATAATTGCATAAAATGCTTAATACCGTTTAATATAATTTACTGGCTTATACAAAATTGAATGATAGAAGGCTTACCTGTGCTGTGTCTACTTTCTGTGTAGAAACGAAACTAAGTGCCCCATTCATGACAATATTGTGTTTGCAATTCGATTCAGATATAAACTTATTTCCTCTCACCATTGAATAATAATCATCATTCTGAAAAAATATGATAGATATAAAACCGTACACAAATATAATGTAAAATCTGCCTCTTGTTGCAGGGTTATGATACTTGCTGGAAAATAGTGGTTTTACTTTGGAGTTAGATGGATTTTTGATTGTGAGTCTTCAATTGCATTGTTGTGTTTTGGTAGTCATTTGATAACTGGAATACTCTGGGCAAGCACACTTCACACATGGCTACAGTCATTTAACATCATGTGTAATTTAGTTCAATTGTTAAATAATATTCCCATTACATTTTATTCAATTAACACATTTAATAAACTTGTATGATGTTGCATTCTTTGCAGTTTGCCCTGCCTACGTTTATTTTAAATGTATTAAGGTGGATAATTAGTTTTTACCTATTATTAATATTTAAATTGATTGAACAGTACAGAAGGTAAAATGCTTTAGAGTAACATAGCAGTGGACAAAACTTTTAAAACCTTGATCAGAGATAAAACACAGGACTATTTTAAATGACTATTCATCGATATATTTCTTAAAAAATTTATATCATCCATTTTATATGTTTAGATAAGCTCAGATATTTAATCAGGATTTATGTGCACACACTAACCAAATCATAAACAACACCATGTTTATTACTAGGGAATTCAAGAGTATTATGCAAAGATAAATTAATCAATAAGGTTTAAATAAATTGCTTTATAAAAAAAAAAATTAAGTTAAATTTCTGGTAGTGTTACACCGTTGAAAAAAATACTTTTGTATTGGTTAGAACTCACATCATAGTAGGACAGTCCAGAGCCATGCAGGATAGAAGCGTCTCCAGACAAAGGGGTGTGCTCAGAAGGAGACGGTGCTGGTACTGAATCAGTGACAACTGGTGGCACCTTCACAGAGCACCCGCTACATGATGCCTCATTCAGTTTACTTGCGTAGTAGTACATAGCCATTCAATTCCTCAATGTCCACTTACACTAGGCACTACCTTCAAAGCTCACAACTCTTTATTTTAATGAAGCCATTTGTGCTTCTGTGGAGCAACAAAATAATTTGCTCCTAATGACAATAATAGACTTAATAAAATTTGTTTTATTTAGTACAATTTGAGAATTATATTTATATCACACTTTCTTTTGATTATTCCCATATTTCGCAAATATGTTGCATTTTGTTATTTTAATTGCAAATAAACCCCATAATTTATATCCCTGATATAAACACAATATTTATACAATAAATGCAAGGCCATTTGTAACTCGCATAGCTTTTATATGTCAAAGTTTTTCGCATGTGCAAGAGAAGAAATAATATAGAATATAAATTAATACAAATGTCTTTCATTTTACTATAGGTCTGTAATTTACTGACATGTTATTATGTAGATACAATACTAATCTTTAGTTTAGTAAAACTATCTAGTTTGTATTTTTCATAAAATATTGTAGCAATTGTAAACAATATTTAACTAATTCAGTCTTACTTTCTGCCTTGATTTTACACCATTTATTAGATTTTACTTTTCGGCAAATTAATGATTTAACTGATAATACTTCTATTTTATGTACAATTTATTGTGTGGGAAATAATTATTGCAAAAAGATTAATACTCACAAGATGGTACATTTTTAAACAACAATAAAGAACATATTTTATATCATTCAAAAAATTAAACTAGCAGTATATTCATAATTACATTTTTTTAAATGATTATAACCCCACCAATTAAAATTAAATTAAATTGAATTTAAACATATATATATATATATGTGATTTAGCAGTTAAGAGCCATGTTCGATACAATATACACTAATCGGATTTTAAGGTGATTTTTTCACTTTTACTTAAATGTCAGACATTCGTAAATAGCAATACAAAGAATTGATTTTGTTGAAAGAAAATTATAGTAAATTTAAAACATATACTAACAAACAGGTACGTATAAATAATTACATATTTAATGTATAAAGTATTATTGTATTTACTCATTATATCGACATATCATTTTCTGCTCGATTAAAACAGATGCGGTGAAAGTTGAATGCAAAACTCAGGTTTATTTTTTTTACCAATTCTTAGCACTACTGAACTACTCAAAACATGTATTAAATTAGGAATACACTAGTGTTAATAAGTCACACCTGCTAAAACTATGTTGTAAAAAATACACCATTTACCTATATATTTCATAAGTAATAGCGCAAATACAGCAAACAAGACCGGACCAAACCATACAACCGATACGTTAAGACTCCAGATCCGACTTTCACGTTTCTTCAATAAATTGTACAGATAAAATAAGTTTCAGCGCTGTCATGTTTCTTTTAAACTATCACAGATTACATATGAACTGGATCACATACTTTTAAAAATAACTATTTCATTAGTTTAATACTTCAAGTTAATATTATTGTTTTATAAATAAAATTACTGCCAATATTTATAAGCCGGTAAAACAATCAGTCGATGTTTAAGATGTTTTTAAATTATCTATAATTCTTTTTATTATCAATTGCTTTAACTATAGATGAGAAAAGAAATAAATTTAATTTTAGATTAAAGTACAATAAGCATAACAACTCACTGTATACAATTATGTTATTTATAAATAGCATGCACTATTAAACATTCTACCTACGCAGAAAAGTGATCATAAGTAAATAATGATTTTATAAATTTATATTAATAACTTAATTGTATGTTTGGTCGTTACGATTCTACCAGATTCATATGCAAAAAATGTAACAATAAATTTTTGTACGTATTACATTCTCTACTTCAGGAGATTTACTAACCACAATCATTATTATATTTATTATTACTAATAATTTCTTTTTAGCCATTCCCAAGTTCCTTTTAAATCAATCACGTTTATGAAACATAGACCCTACTTTTTGTATACCATACAAAAAGTTAATAAAATCGAATTTTAAAATTTACCTTTTGATATGCGAATCTCGTTTCCAAGGAAAACAGTAAATAGAAACCGACAGTTGGTAAATAACAAGACTGCATATTTTGTCAATTATCGGTACATACAAAGAAAGTGAGAAATTGGATAATAATATAAGTTATACTTTTGTAAGATATTATTACATGCGATATTTTTATTCTTTGCTATCAAATTAAAAATATCGATATGAGTGAAAGGAAACGTCGAACTACCTCTGTAATTTTACCAGCGATAGAAACAATTCAGAGAAATGTCCGTCCAGTACCTACGACCTACGTAAGGTACTTTTGATTCAAATTATTATCAACAAGCAAATTTATCTTTAACTTACGTAGCCGATTGATTTAATTTTTCATATTGTCCAATCGTTAATAACACAGTATTGATATTTAAATTAAATTATGATATAGATAGTCTTTATACAGCCTACCAACCAATGTATATCTTCCTAAGTAATCCAATCTCTATCTGAAGCTGACCGCGTTTTCAATTAACAAATTTATTTCCTAGTGTATTTTTTTTTTGTATTATCAAAACAGTAAAAAAAACTTGTAACACACGAATGTTTACTCAGACATAAATGTCTTTCATTTTATGCAGAAGAACACGGGACATACCGTTTCATTTGCCGCACAAAAAATTATTGGAAAAAATAGAATTTGTCGAAAAGGAACCTGAACCTTTGGTAAATACTTTTTGTTTTATTTTTCCCGTAAATGCAGATATTTAACACCATTATGTTACTGGTCCGCACTGCCATCGTCTTAATTTTTTTTATTCAGACCGGATTCGCAACAGCCCAAGCAGAAAGGTTCGCGAAAGAAAACAGAACTCCTAAGTTACAGTTGGAACCTATCAAGTATGAAGAGGGTGCGAGTCTTATATTAAGTTTAAATAATATTTTTCATATAAGTTTTCATTTACATCATCATTCCTTGTATTATAGTTAAAAAGAAAAAAGCTATTAAGATTCGTGAATCACGGAGCAGCACCGATTTAGCACGGAAGGAAGAGCAAACAAAGGATACGCTAAAGATGAAACCACAGGTGGAGTCGCAGGCGGAAGTAATCGCACGTGTTAAGAGTACACGTGATTGCAACTTCCTCTACATGGTGTACGCAGTGGACCCTAAGAACGTGTACTTCACACCATATTATCTAAAGTGTGTATGCGTGCATACATGTTTAAAATAATACATTTTTATTTTATAATACGGTATACAATTTACTAAAAATGTAACCACTCGAGTTTACTATGATTTTAAACTGACGACGCTTCACCGCTTGCCTTGTAATCTCCAGTTCGACTCAATTGTAACTTAACGTAAGTGGTGAATTTTGGATAGTGGTAGATTTTTTTCGAATCCGTAATACCTACTTTAACATCGAGCTAATACTTGATATTATCACTGCCGGCAATACAGCATTGCTTCTTTACGGCAGTTTAAGACAACTCACGCATTCTGGACAAGCACGCCTCACCAGTTTCAGCTTTACACATTATACATAACATGTCAATGTGTTAAGTTGAAGCGAAGATAAGAATAAATAAAAGTGATGACGGGATATAACCAACAAGTAGCAATAAGCCCGTTTTTTACATAATATCAAAAAAATTGTAGTCTTTATTAAGGATATTGTAGTAGAGATTTTTTTTTAATGCGCTATGATAAGACATTAACGGTTCTGACAAAGCTTTGCTCATAAATAGGAAACGATAACCGCGAAAATATCGGTAAAAAAAACGGCTACAAATTGTTTTGTAAAAAAAAGTAATGGAAAGCACTCGGTTAAAAAATTACACAGCTGCCTTTCTATTCCATAGTCATACTTTTAACACTTTTGCTTGCTTTTGCGTACTCGCAAATTGCGTTTTTCATGCTTTTCATTACAGTGCCCCTGTGTGTAACTAGTGCACTCGACGACACTCTTGTCCCAACAATGGTTATAACAGATTTTTTTTTAAACAACAGCGAATATTAAATGTCATATTTACATTTTTTTTTGTATACATTTTGGTCCGACAATTTGATGTGAAGCTCCGATATAATTATTTGTTAAAGAATTATATGATCTACGTTTAAATGCCTAGAGGAATTGTGATAAAAATTAGCAAGTCGCACGCAGGGTGGTGAAGTACCCAGAGATAGACAAGAAGAACTACTTGACGATAAGCGCATGCGGCGTGACCCACTACACCACCGAAATGGTATTCACCAAGCTGGCCGATTGGGAGCAAGAGTACACGGTCTTCGAAAAACTCCACGATGTAGGAATCCTTTATGTTATATAAAATTTATTGCAACCAAAATAAAAAATAGTACCTTAAATGATTTAGTAACTATCACAAATTTTATAGTTTATCTAAAATATGCTGTATAACTGCTTCAAAGGGTACGAACGCAATTGAAGTGTTTTAATTGTTTTTCGTATATTACTTCGAAAAAATTTCTTGTTGCATGAATTAACAATAATGTGTGCTCTTATTTTCTTTCCTAATTTTCATTATCATATAATGGAATATTCCATGTATGTGTATTTATAAATATAAGTATAGTCTAGTATTAGGTACGCTATTGCTGAAAAACTTTACTGTTAATATATGTTTAGGTAATGATTTTCGGATATTAAAGTGTAAGACAGATTAATATGTTTGAATGTTTTAACTGCAGATAACTTTCTTCAAAGTGTACCGGTATTGGAAGGCGCTGTACGTGTGGCGCAAGTCGCTGGTGTTCCGCAAGTACAGTCGCATGCGTAATATTCTGAAGAAGCAGCTGTTCATACTGACGCCTCCGCTTGCGCGCGCGCTCCTCGCCATACAAGCCATGTGCTGCCGGATGCTTACCACGACTTTCGCCGACCTCACACGCGACATGGACACACCCTTCTTCTACTTCATCGAATCACAGGTGAACTAGGCGCCATATATTTATACTAGTTCGATCAGTTGAGCCTAGGAAGACATGGGAACATTTAAAAATCCTTTAAAAATTCACATGACTTATAGTTATGTATGGCAGTTTTTTTTAAGAATAATGACATATTTCGAAAATGGCAGTTTTAAAGTAGACCTTTTTTAGTTTTGAACCTTTTTTATCCTTTGATATCTATAAGCATAAATAACACATCATTCAGAAGTACTTACTACATATGTTTGTTATTTCATAGATCACAACTTGATATCGCTATAAAATTGTTATAATAATAAAAGTGGTAATAATAAGATATTGCACGAAATGCTTTAAATACCATTAAAATCAACTTTGATCTTTGTAATATATTGAACGATGCAGAAGTAGAAATGCTTGCATGATTTCTTCTGCAAATGAGTTAGCAATACAGGGTCCAGGAATAAACGCATATGCTTATTGATCAATTGAATAGTTTCAATTATTTGAGTTCTCAAACAAACAATATACTGTCTATTTTTATACACAGACATAAAATTAACATTGGTTAATAATGACCATTACATATTTATTCCTAAATTATAATTAAAAACCTTACAAAAATAATTTCAATTAATTCATTTCGAAGAATTCACAATTTGAAATTTCGGTTAGGTCAGATCCTGCCGTCTACTTTGTAGCAACTTCATGTTATTATAAGGCTTAAATCGGATTTTATAAACGGTCATGCAAGAGACCTGATCGAGATTTAATATTGTGAAATTGCATTGTAGAGACTAAATCTATATCTCGATATTACGCTCGTATTTGTTTGTGGCAAGGTACCCCCTAAAAACCACAATTTCTTTAAGGATAATGAATTGGTAATTTCTTTAACCATACCATCATTCAGACTCTACTACTCCTGTGGCCCGATATTCGAACCGGGACCTCCGCGTTACAAGGCAAGCGGGTAAAACCAATGTGCCATGGTGGTAGTCGATTACACACGCAAAACTTTTAATTTAATATTTTATAAAATTAATACAATGAGAAATTACTGGTAAAGACGTTCATTAATTAACAAATAGAAGTCTGTGAAAACTCGACATTTATTGTCTGTAAGGCGTAGTATGAAGACCGCCGAGTCAGCTTGTCTTTAAATAAATAATGATCTCTGAACTGAAAAGAGCCTTAAAATTTTTCTCATATGACCATTGCCAGTATAATCTATACATGTGCAGTTTCCAAGTAATCATCGACACTTTTGTAATTGGACCCGTGATTTCGTGTCAGCAGCACTGTTTATGTCGTTAGATGGACACGCCTTATCATATGTGAATATTAAATTCGCTTATGCAATTTTTCTATTACGCAACTTTAGATATTTTGTTATTTTATTTCCAAATACGATTCTGTTTTTTATACAAGCGTTTCTTTTGTTATTTGGGTACTTGATTTCTTAACACCGGTTCACAATAAATACATCATTTATTACTACTACAAAACCTTTGCAAATCATAAATAATTTTAAGACAATATAAATTGATAGATGTCGCTGGGTCGCGAAAAAAATATGTACATGACGGAATTTTTTACAATAATATTGTCCTACATAAAAATAACGTACATTATTATTATCTCAATAAGTTTTATAAATCGAAGCACAGCTGGGAAGGGAATGGTCTTCCCTGATTCGTGTTTAGCCCAATTCCGTAAGGCATTAGAATTTGATCATATTTTAGTAGATAAAATCCTACATACTGACTATTCCAAGAGGAAGTTATGTTTAGAAAGATATCTTCTTCGCTCGCAAAGCAAACACATAGATAACATAGACAACGTTATTGTCGAATCTTTGGTATCAATAGATGCAACGGATGGAGCTGATGCGCCGCTTGCTGAACGAGTTTCGCGAGGTGACCCGCGACGCGCTGACGGCGGCATGCCACTCTGCGCTGCGACTGCAGGGCTTCACTTACGACGACCACGAGGTGCCCCCGCCGTGCGTGATACGAGGCCGGCCCGTAGGTGGCATGTCTTACACCGAGAAGGCCAACAAGAGGAAGTACTGCGAGCGGCTAGCTTGGTAACTCTAGATAGAAGCTCTAACGTCAATCCATTCGAGACCGGTTGCGCACCATGTATGCAAGGCTTAGCTCAGGCTATGACATCAATGATTATATTCATTAACAATTAGAAAAAAGCAGAATCATTCAGAGTGATCGTAAAAAAAAATTTACAAGTTTTAAGTAAAGAAAAAAACATTTTAATAGACTGTTGAAAAAAGCCCGTCATCGCGAATGGATTAATGAAATTACCCCTTTAAATGTATAATTCATTTACCCCTATAAAATGGTCATCGTTGAATATCACCAAAGGAGAACAAAAAGAGAGGCTGGGAAAATATTAATACATTCGCGGATGTCTTTCTGTGCCATAGAAGCCGCCAAAGGTATGAATCGATTTTGGTCTACTATTTTTCATTTGATCGTAACAATGTTTTAAGATTTGAAATTCATAAGTCTCTTTAGCTGATAGAAAATTACGAGATCCTTCTCAATTTTTTAAAAGATCGATCCTTTACATCTTATTCGAGACGGTTACTGAAGTCGTAGTAGCATCATAAATTTTATTCTCTGCAACTTTCGAAGCGCTAGTAGAAGTCTGCTAACTTCGTAGTTTCATCAAGCTGGGAGATTACATGACGAACTACATGTTGCACGGTGTGACGCAACGCTCCAACGCTGACATGGCGCGCCTGTTGCGCACGCACGCGTCCTTCACCCCACCCCCGGCCCTCTTGGAAGGGGTCGACGTCGACGAGGTGCTGGAAGAGGTACCGCGCCCCGTTGAGAAATGCAAGGTGAGCGCACACCGGTCCTGCTATCGATCAATGTATTCGACATTATGATGTGACTAATTTAATTGAACACTCGACACGCCACTCAAAATTGTGTAAAAGCTTTAATAAGAGACTCTTATACCTCAACCTGTCTATATATAATGTGTGATTATAAAAAAACAAAATACGATGTCATATATTTGTTGTTCAAAATTGGGCGATACATACTACATCACCCCATTTTTATTAATAAACTTTTACTTGTATCATAAAAATTAAATTACGAATTTAAAAATCATCCATAATTGTTTATTAGCTGTATAAAAAAGCCTAATTACTATATATTTATGAGGCTAATACATATAAGAGTAATTGCTTAAATATTAATCTCTGACGGATTTAATGTTTTTTACAACGTTTGAATTGTAAATGCTTTAACGCACATAAACTTATTACGTAAGAGTTTTTTCCGAGTATTTCTAGTTTAACAAGTGTGTAGATCAAACAATACATGGAACTGGATATAATTAGAGACTGAAAAATTTGTTTGCTATGAGATTATTCTTGAAAATATAATTAAAGTCGAAAAATAATTTAAACAAAAATTTCTTTTTAAGATGCTTATATTATGATGCTATTATAATGGTTGCAATGGAAGTTTTTTTTTTATATCCGCAATGAGCTATACGCCTGACCTCAATTGATACTTAAAGTTAAGTGATTGCGAAACCGTAGATATTGAAGGGTGCTTGCTCAATAATTTGGGAATATGTATGACAGTCGGAACATAACAATTGCTTATATCGCGGCGATAATGAGGGTTTTAGCTAGCCAGACGGTTTCATAAAAACTCTCCCATCATCCAAACATCACAGGTGGCCCCAAGTTAAGCAAACCAGAAAACTGTGGTAAAAAGCAAGCATGCTTTACCGTTTGCCTTTCAACATAGTTGCACCATGAAAGCAGTTAAAAGTAATCAAATCGTTATAATTGTTTAACCTTTAGTGCTCCCCAAGTTTTTGTGTCGCTATTCACTATGCAACTTAAAAAAAATGTATATTCGTTTTACAGTAAAAACACTGAACTCGACATACCTACTGATAATCTTAGTAGTCAACGCCAAGGGTACTGTGCCATCTTAAGACTAATTGTGATAAAAATATATGGCTCTGCAGCGGAGGCTAGAAAGTTGGCGAACAATAGACAGATGGCTCCATAGAGGAGTCAACGGAGTGCTAATGGTTAATTTTCACAAAAAATCGCGGTAACCGTAGATAACTATACGGCATATTAAAAAAAGTAACATAAAAATATATGTAAGCATGGAAATGAGAACTTCTCTGTTGTTGATTGATAATATTGTGTTATTCGCAGTGGGCACTCTTTCAAGTGGACGCGTACATTATTTCCACCGGCGAGATGGTGCTGAATCCAAGCGAGAAGATTATTTCGGAGTATATAACTAAAATCACCGACTATTGGGACGAGCTCGTTCGCACCTTTCACAACTTTCTTAACGACGATACCCTGCAGATATTCGTGCAGCCGACCATCATGGGCAAACAAGTTGAGTGGTCAGCTGGGGTGGCGCCTCACTTGTACTTCCTCATGAACCAGGACAAGACGATGTTAGAAAATATCGTTTTCATACCTACCTCCATCAAGGAGGCTTTCCAATCCGTCGCCACATTTCTTTCTAGAATGAAAACATTTATGAGCGATTTCAAAGATGCCTGTGATATGGATCTCAATGTGATCAGAAATGAGCGTAGCGTGAGCGCATTCAAAGCAATCTGCGATAACTTAAATAAGCAAATAGCTACTATAGAGGATGTGGTGAGCTTTCAGCCGCTCGGACTTATTTTTCTCAACCTAACACCGTTCCAAGAGCTGTTCCGGCCGCAGCCGAGACGTCTTTTCGACGTGGTCCTTACCACAACCCCTGAGTTAGTATATAAAAATTTGCTTTAATCCACTTCATTGGATTGTTTTTTTTACTTAATGCATGTTTTGTGTCCACCCGCTAGTATTGGCCGTGCGTGCATTGACGAAATACTAGAAGGCGTCGAGGGCATAAGTGAAGATATCACGCGAGAACCCGAGACTGCGGCCGAGCTGGTGGCATATAAAACCCTGCTAGAAGGTCTGGAGAGCCGCCTGGCAGCCCTCGAAGAAAGACTTGAGTATCTCCGCGAGCTCTACGACGTAATGGGCGAATTCAACATTCCAATACCCCCCGAAGATATGACTGACTACCTAGGTGACGGCTCTGTATTATTTTATTCAATACGTAAAGAGAGATAGAGAGAGAGAATTAGTGTCTTAAAGAACGAAACGAACTTTCGTTTTATGAAACTAGTGAAGTAAATTGTTATGCGCTGTTTTTTGTTTAAAGTCCTGCTCTTAGTTCTCTCAGATTTCCTCGAAACAATGAGACGCTTTTAGAGATGTTTATGATGCGACATTGCGGTTGTCGCTTAACATCCAACAAACCTCGTTACTCCTGCAATGTCAATGAAATATTCATGTTTTTGTATCATTAAAGCGCCGATTATAATAAGCATGTTAATATTGGTTGATGTTACGGTAGGTTTGAGTGCCACACTGGGCACACTGCGCACGAATGTGGACGCGCGTCTCGAAACGCGCAGTCGCATGGCGGGACAGTTCGCTTCCTTCATCGGCCGCGACCTCACAGAGCTCATAGACGAAGTCAATATTTTATATGAACAAGTTGCTGTAAGTAATGTAGAAGCATGCGTACACCACCAAATTTCATCCTCACCACCTAGATGATTGTCAATCTTCCACAGTGTGTTTTAAGCAGATTTTTTTACATCATACAAGTACCTTGTGGAATCAGATGTAGGAAGTGATAATTCTCAAGCGATATTACTTGGGGACCTTCAAAAAAAGAGCCTTCTCCTTTCTTGAAGGTCGCAATGCACTTGTGACTTTCCAAATTGTGCAGCTGTCTATGGGCGACGGTGATGACTTTTTACCAGGTCAACCGCTCGCTCGTTTATATATTGTAAATAAAAAAAAATCATGTATTGCGTATTCTTCACAGTTTTTATACTATTATTTACTGTATATCTCGCAGTCATTTTACATATTTTGTGTAACTGAAATTATCGGCTTTATGGGCAAATCAATAATTTTTTTGTATTTTATACGATACTGTTTTTATAGCAACCATGGCTTTACGACGAGAATTCCGACATGGAGAAAGTGCTAGAATTTCTGGATAAACTTTCGGAGAAGCTGGCAGTGTGCTCCGCTAAGGACAAGCAGATTCGCGAATGGCAGAAACTATTCAAAGTAATTTATGTTGTTGTTGGATTCGTCTCATACGCGACAGGGAAAAATCAGTGACAAAATAGCCAAATCTGAAGTGTATTTCTTATTTCAAAGATCATTGTTAAACTATACGATTTTGTAAGAATTATCTTGCGTGTGTAAGTTTAATATTATTTGATATGAACCAAAAATTGTCTTAGTGATTTAATACTTTTTTTTTGATCTGCTTGTCTTATAATACGAAGATTCCGGGTTCAATTCTCGGATCTTATGAATAATGGATTCGGAATGACAGTAGAGTAGTTTTTACAATACGAGCAAGCTTTACCATCTTTGACCTCATTATCACGTATCATCAGCTGAAATAATGGTCAAGTGCAGGCAATTTTTTGCTACAGTAATAGTAAAAGAGTGAAGGAAATATTGCAGGATGTACTAAAATTTCGCAGTCCGAGTTTTTATTGTCTCCGTGATGCAATATTCTTCAATTTTATAAGTACGTTTCCGACTTTAGATTCCACCATCGCGGTTAGATCAACTGGAGGAAGCTATTAATGACATGAAACTTAGGCAAATGCTGTGGAAATCTTCGAAGGAGTGGAGCGAGCTCTTTCAAAGCTGGTTAGTATTAAATTGCAAAAACTTGATTGACAGTATTAAGAACTTCCGTGTTTATTTAATTTTATTTATTAAAAAATAATAGTTGTTTTAGCTTTCTTGTGTTACAATGATAGAAATTGTAATTCATTAATGAGATTATTAACATAATTTATTCAGGTTTGATGCACCGTTTAACACTCTTGATGCGGATGACATACAGGCGGCAGCCGTAACCTACGGTAAACAATTTAATCAAATGGATAAGTCGGTGCCGCCGAACAAAATCGTACCTCGGTGCAAAGCCAGCATCGATGTTATCAAAGAAAAGGTTTGTATTTAATAATATATCCGAATTATTGGAAAACATTAAACTATGATGAGGTAAAATAAAGTATTTGCAATATAAATGTATCTGGTCTATGTCTGCCCTGAATTTTTGTTAGTTGTTTTCAGATGGACACGCTTTGAAGAGTTGGTAATAATAAGTGATAAAAGCAATTATACAAATGTAGTTTTGTTAAGAAATGCTATAATTAGAGAAACCTGTTTAATGATGGATTATATTTCTACAGCTGCCGGTTATCACATACTTGCGCAGTCCGGCGCTGAAGGCACGGCACTGGGTGCGCGTAGAGGAGGTGCTTCACACGCGGTTCGTGCCCGGCGCCGTGCTCACCCTCGCGGACCTAGAGCAACTCGGTGCTTTCCACCATGCCGACGAGCTCATGGAAATCGCGGCACAGGCCAGCTCTGAAGCCGGTCTAGAAGCTTTGCTTAAGAAGGTACCCTTATTGATGTAGTAGTAAGTTTTCCTTGTCGAATATTACATAGATTACCACCTTCGTTGTGGACAGGCACATCGAACACTACCAAGAGTTTCACTCATCCCCACACTTTGTATTATAATAAACTTCATCATAATCGGCCAATAGACGCCCACTGCTGGACATGAAGCTTCCGATGGATCTCTCCAGCAATCGTTAGTGCGCTGCCCGCATCCAGCACCTTCCCACGACCTACAAAGATCATCGGTCCAACTTGTAACAGGCCTGCCTACACTGCCTCTACCGTTACGTGCACGTTACTCAAGGACCTTACCGCCCCAACTGCTGTCTAACCATCGAGCTAAGAGCTCTTCATATTGTCACCTGAGACTGGAAATACTTTGGGCTATGTTCGAGACATTAGTTCTTTTAAGAATCTCTTCCTTACGGATTTAATTACATAAGCAAACTCCGTTAAAAAAAACAATCTTAAATTATAATGGTACATTTTCTATCTTAACGGGTTCGGAGTGCAGGTTGAGGAGATGTGGGCAGCACTGGAGTTCCCTGTGATACCGCAAAAGGACTCGCGCGACGTGTTTGTGCTGGGCGGTTTGGAGGATATACAAGCCGCCCTCGATGAGAGCAACGTGAACGTAACTACAATCCTTAGCTCGCGCAACTGCGGCCCGCTGCGTAGCCGTGTTGAGGAATGGCAGCGTAACCTCGACCTCTTTGGAAGGACTGTGGTATGTGTGAATAATTTTTGTTTTCATCGTCTTTATTTTATTAACTGAAAATAGTGAAGTGCACATAGTGCAAATGCTGCTGCTGGTGCTGCTGGGTTCGAAAAATTTTGTGCTGTTTGTCTTTTTGACGATGATTCGTGAGCTTTCCCACTAACTACACTGGCTAGAGAAGCTGGCTTGACCTAACTGCCTCTATCGCAAGCTACGTGATTGTCAAAGTCGGGCGCGGGTCCATGCTGCGACTATTGTTTACCTGTGTCGCAATCCGAGGGGGCGAGACGCGCTAGGGAATATGGGTGTATCCAGTGTACGCGTTGTGCGAGCCTTAAAGTCGCTTCGCTCGTCTGCCAGCTCGGCGGACGACCCGTGAGCTGTGTCGGTGATTGGTAATGTAGGTGCATATGGTGTCGTGCAAGTTCATAGATTGAGTGTTTTCTCTGTCTGACCCGACCCATGCTTCGGGACTAACTAATGCGTTACGCGGATGACATTTTGGCGAGCGAGGATTTGGAATCGGCACGTAGTCAATTGTTTTGACGATGAGTCGATTCGGGAGGTTCTTGGCCACTTCAAAATTAACGAGAGCACAATCATTGATAAACTTCTTGGGAGTAGGAAGGTGAATATCACAGTGCAGGTCTATGTTCCTCTGGTTTCACTCCGCCCCGGATGCGAGCTGGGTAAAGCGGTTCTGGAGGATCTGCAGGGCCTTAACTACTTCGGGCTTCGGGCTTGTGCATTAACACTGCACTCGCATAAAATGGTAAGGTTGGGCCTGATGCAAGTTTTAAAGAGTAGCACCCCGTGACGGAGAGAAAGCTTGCTCTTTTTCATAGTGCGAGTTCAAATATAACACATTTTATGTAATCAAATCAAAAAAAGATATTTTTTTAATGTTTGTTAAGCAACATAATATAACATTTACACAGTAGATGAAGAAAATTGTAATCTTATATATAACTTTTTACCTTCGTCGTGGATTAAAACATAGTTCTAATTATTTTTTATTAATTTCAGTTTACATTATTGTGTAACAATTACTGTGTATCTTATTGTATTATCATTTATATAGTCTGTTAATAGTATACAAGACTGTTAAAAAAAAGTTTTTTTTTATTGATTACGACTATATTAGTCATTGGAAAAATACTTTTTCGTAGATTTAATGTTATTCATACGAGTATATGATCGATTGTTTAACTATTGTGTGTAACAATGGGCAGGAAGAGTGGCAGCTGTGTCAGCAGACATGGATGTACCTGGAGGCGATATTTAGCGCGCCCGACATTCAGCGACAACTGCCTAACGAGACGCGCCTCTTCACAATCGTGGATAAATCTTGGAAGGACATCATGCGCAAACTTGCAAAGGTAAGTTCCGGCTCACACGGCAAATCGTGGGTTTTTTAGCCTTATCAAAAGATCTTGTAAAACTTTAAAAATATAACAGCATTTATCGTTCAAATGTCTTATAGAATTTGACATGTAAATATGTTATACAAATGACATTCACGTATATGGCACATGACACAGAATGTTTAACAGATATATTTTACCTTCTTGACGATAATATGTATTACTAACTTCAACGTAGGAGTTTCTCGTTAGTCGCATTTTTTTATTTGTTAATTGCCTTTTATACGTTTGTGTTACTATATTGGTATAGTTGTGTTTTTATACCATATTAAGCTACCTACCTACCTACCTACGTTTATCATGCGATGACTGGCGTTATAACATTGCGACAGGTGCCGCTTGCCATGCCAGCTGCCACGCAGCCCAAGCTATACGAGGAGTTTGTGCGCAACAATGAGATGCTGGACCAAATAATGAAGTGCCTCGAAGCTTACCTGGAGACCAAGCGCGTCGCTTTCCCGCGCTTCTTCTTCCTCTCCAACGACGAACTGCTTGAGATATTAGCACAAGTACAACTAATATATATATTCTTATTCAATATAGATAAATTTATATAACAAATTTAAATGCCCCCATGACGTATATAAATAGATGTGATTGGCCCTCATAGTGCGTCTGCCTCCACAATAATATTATCGTGTTCTGGCTAGCAAAATGAGAGAAACAGAGTGTTATATGCGAGCTCGCTTTACTATGTTTTGGTTTGAAGAGTGCTGTCTACTAGTGACTTTACTGTGGTGTCGAAATGTCAGCGTCGAGTTAGTATAATGTTTTGTAAAAGCAAGTAGTACCTTTCGGGGTTCCCGTACCCAAAGGGAGTGACAAACGTAATGGCATTTAGCCATTAATGCGTTAAGGATAGTTGAGTCGCTTAATATGAAGTAAAATAATTGCATTGTGTTTTATCGTAATCTGATACAGGACTGTTTGTGAACCGCAGACGCGCAACCCGCACGCCGTCCAGCCGCACCTGCGGAAGTGTTTCGACGCGGTAGCAAAGCTCGAGTTCGGTGTGAAGCTGCCGGAGAGCGAGATGGTGGTTACCGAGGACGGCACGCTGGTGGAGCCTGACATGACGCCGCGGTCTCGCGATAAGCTGCAGGCGACGCTCGCGCTCACTGCCCGCCCGGAGGACCTCACCACGGACATCGTCGCCATGCTCTCACCGGAAGCGGAACGTGTCAACCTCGGCAAGGTGAAACTTCTTCTTTCTAGGGTTCTCCCGGAGTTCGCTTTCCTACCGGAATCCTCCTTACCAGAGTCCGCTTTCCTACTTAATCTGCTCCCCTTTGCCCGGTCTTCGGCAAAGGTGAATAATACTAATTTAAATTTTACCTTTAGTACCTTTTACAGGGTTTGGTTTTTTCTAATACCGCCAGAGGCAATGCATTTGACTCCTTCAGTGGCGGCGCAATGGTATATCGCTTAACCTGTAACGTGAAGCCTCGACTTCGATTCACTTGGCCACAAGATTAGTGAAGTCGGAATAGTGATATGGTTTTTCGAACGCACCTGGCCAGATTCAAAGATCAATGTCAATAATTCGCCATAACAGCATTGTTGTGTACGGCTGTAAACCAGGCCATGTCTTACATTTTCGGGTGGTGGAGTTTTTTTTTTAATTTCTAATTTGTACAAGTTGACCAGAGGCATCGAGGCGTAAGTTGTATATAGTTGATATTAATGGCAGGGCCTCAAAGCGCGCGGTAACGTCGAGGAGTGGTTGGGCAAGGTGGAGGCGGCCATGTTCGCGTCAGTGAAGCGCTGTATGAAATTCGCACTCCGCGACTACGAGATCCGCCCACGTCCCGAATGGTCAGCGTTACATCCCAATCAGGTACACATGACATGAAGATGCAGCCGCCGCTTAGTAAGCATTCCCCAGAGGAGATAAACAGGAGGATCTCTTAGAGACATTAACGCGTTCACGTTAACGTCGATTTTTATGCTCTAACTAGTTGGGCAGCAAGCATATTCATCCATAGCTTCACGGAGTATTTTGTATCAAGAAGAGTAACGAAAAATAAATTTTTGGTTATTGTTAATTAAACTAAAGCTGTTACGGTATATCATCGTCAGTGTGCTTACTGCCTGTTGAGGGACAGGCGTACAACCGGTGGCGCACGGCCGGCGTCAACGTGTAAAACTATACGTCAATCCTCTTAAAATAAATAATGTTATTTTTAACAAGTTGAACGCCACGGGGTCACCGGTGACCAACTCCTGAAGATGGCTTTAACATTATTAATATAATGGTAAAACAAGTTGTTTAAATGTGAAGAAATTCGTTTATATGTAATACGATCTTCAACGTATCAAATTCGTGGCGTTCAACCTGTTAAAAAACACTGATGTTAAAAAACAATGATTTTTTTTTTCACTTTACAATGGTCAACGGTACAACAAAAAAAATCGTTATCTTAACGTACAGATATAAGATCTGTATTATTTTGCAAATGTGAGTAGTAAATGATGATTCTTTGTATAGATAAGATAGACAACTAAGATGATGGTTCAAATAATGAAAAGTGATAATTGCAACTCTGAGAGTTGCAGCTGAAATGCCAAACTTGATAACTGACATATCAGTTTAACAAAATAAATCTAGAAAAGAAATGGAATTGTTTCAACAATTAAACAGGTATTTTAAAATTTATCTGGGGATACTGTAGACATACATGTTTTAATAAAAATTAACTATACATACTATGCTACGATGGCATTAAACAAATTAAAACCCTATACACGCGTTAAATACTTAACACCATACAAATTGAAACATACTCTTATGTATCACGAAGTTTAGCTTAAGTTATTGATCGAAGTAATCGTGTACAGGTTGTCCTGACGGTGTCTCAGATAATGTGGGCAAAGGGTATCCACGAGGTTTTCGAGGCTGGCGACGGCGAGAACGTGTCGGCGGCGTTGGAGGATTTCGAACGGCGCAGCGTGGGGGCCCTTAACGCATTAGCAGCGCTAACGCGGCAGCCGCTTGGATCACTTTTCCGACGCGTCCTTTGCGCCCTCATCACTGTAGACGTGCATGCGCGCGACTCTGTCGCGAACATGATACAAAAGCGAGTGCAGCGCGAGTAAGTTGCAATTGCCACTCTTATATGCCAGTTCATTAGACAGATGGCGCTTATGTATTAATAACGCTATGCTAAAGTTCGCGATAGTGTTGTATTATAATCAAACCATTTAAAAAAAATATGCTTATTAGTGTTAATTTTGTTTAAATGACTTTATTTAAATGACACGGCTTAATAATATATTTAAATACATCTTTACTAATGTCCGATTACCTGCATTCTCTTTGGATTTGTTATGGAAGATATGTAGGTGACGATTATTATTGTTATATTAAAAAAGATTTATTATTAGTTTAAAAAACGGCGTTATGTTGCTTTAAAAAGAAAGACATGATAAATATGTGAAAATTGCTCTACCGATATAACCAAAGCTTTTAAATATTAAAATATTGCAATAGAATTTATTTAATGCGAATTTTTTGTCGTTTTCACATCAGCACGGATTTTGAATGGCTGAAGATGATCCGATACTACTGGGAGGAGGAAATGGATAATTGCGTAGCGAAAATGTCGAGCGCCATTTACATCTACGGACACGAGTACCTGGGCGCCGGAGGTAACCCCTTGACAAACTTGATATTTGTCAATAGTAAGTTTATTAGAAATAAAAATTTAATAACTTTAAAAGTGATTTAACATTTTTAACTATTTATTATTACAGTATTTTAGATAACTAAATAAAAATATTCGCATCCTATCTATTTCCTTAGTGTTAAGATATAATTTTTACATCGTTTATGGGCTGACATTTTGGCATTGATTTCACCTGATGTTATGTGACAATGAAATGAAGTGTGTCAGAATAGTTCTGGCTCTCACATGTATGAATGCCAAAACACACAAGTACTTTTATAGCAGCAGATTCATATATAATGTGATAGCTAGTCGGGTGTGTTCCAAAAACCCTACCACTACTCACACTAGACCAACTCTGTGGCCATGGAATCGAAACTAGGACAAGGCAAGAGGTACACCACTAAGCCCCGAAGGCAGTCTTAAATAAGTAACCAGATACATCACTGGTGATCTGCGCGAGGCGTTTATCAACGAATGAAAAACTTCTAAATCGAGGTAAATTATATGCTTAAAGAGAAGCAGACTGATGACGTCGCTAATATTAACCCATTGTAGATCATTTGCACAACTATTGTGTAATGATAATAAAGAGAAATGATCAAGCGAACTCAAACGATTTAATCTTGGCCAAATAGTATCTCTATTGGTGCGTGTCGTTCTCAGGTGTGCTGGTTATCACACCATTGACCGACCGCTGCTACCTGTGCCTCATGGGCGCGCTGCAACTGGACCTGGGCGGAGCGCCGGCCGGTCCGGCAGGCACGGGCAAGACAGAGAC
Source organism: Pharmacophagus antenor (assembly GCA_018245475.1). Taxonomy (NCBI): domain Eukaryota; kingdom Metazoa; phylum Arthropoda; class Insecta; order Lepidoptera; family Papilionidae; genus Pharmacophagus; species Pharmacophagus antenor. The sequence continues at coordinate 66,724 of DWQX01000075.1, forward strand.
GACCAAAGATCTTGCCAAGTCCGTCGCCGTGCAATGTGTAGTCTTCAACTGCTCTGAAGGTTTCAAACTGTGTCTAAAATACTCCTATTCTTACATTATCTATATAATGAAAGACAGTTTTTTACAACTATTCGACGTCTGCGAGATTCGCATGGTATAAAGTGACTGTATTATTATTCTTGTCGAATACAGTAATGTTCGCTAATTATTGTTTAGAGAAAAAATATGCACCGTATTGGTACCTTTTTTTTTTTGTTTGAGCGGGGAAAATGCATTGCTGCACTGTACAACCCCCCTCCCCCCGTGGGAGGGGGAGGCGTGTGTGGGGCTACCGGCGCCCTAAGAAGGGCACTTCTCCTGGGAATTGGCCCAGGGGCTACCCACTAAAAA
>DWQX01000076.1:0-67103 GCA_018245475.1 Pharmacophagus antenor
TTTGACTGTTGGCACTACACAGTCTGGCAACATCTTTTCTTCGGCACTACGACGTACAGTAAAGAGAAGACTTCGAGTGCAAGTCGTTAGAGTTAACCCGCTTGCCGCGGACCCTGTCGCTTCTGCTAAAGCCAGCAGCTCTACCTGGTAGACCATGCAGAAGTTTCCCAGCTTAAGCTTTTTGGTAAGTCTCTGCGGCGTCCCGTATTACACAAAACGTCGCACCCACCTTTCCCTCTATACGGCTGCCATCGGTGTAAATTTCGAAATTTTAGGGCCGAGTTCATGCGACGCGGTACTGTTGCTTCGCGCAACCTTCTGCGTGAATCTCCTTTGCACCGCGTCTAACTGTCTACGTACCAGCTGCTTCTTAGTCGTCGGCGCCCACACACTTGCTGCATACATAATGTTCGGCTCCAATACCGCCAGGTACATCGCTCTGATCACCTCCGGGTTTAGACCCCAAGATACTTTCGCGGCTCTTGACAGTTGGCGATAAAGTCCTTGGGCTTTTCGGCACACGTTCTTCACGTGCGTGTTGAACGTGAGCCTATCGTCAACTGTGTCAGGCCTAGTATCCGGATTTCCCGAGTTAGGCCCAAGGGCACACCTCTCATGCTCAGTATTGGGTTGTCATATTTCAGCTTATTAGTTAGCACCATCACCTTTGTTTTGTGTGGTGTAAGCCTAAGCTCGTTTCTGACCCCCCAATCATGAACTTCGGCGAGAGCCTCGTTTGCCTCTCTCTGGATCTCCTCGGTCCTCTGCCCGGAGAAGATCAGCACAACGTCGTCTGCGAATGCTTGGCAGTGTGTCCCGCGCTTGACCAATTCCTCAAGAAGCGGATTCAGGAGCAGGGTCCTGATGGTTGGGCCACCGATGGATCCCTGCACGCACCCCTTGGTGGTTTCTCTGGCCCACTCAGCCCCCGCGTGCCTAACGAACATCTTGCGTTCGCTAAAATAGCTATCGACAAGGCGTCGCAGATTCACGGGGCAGCGATTTTCGGCCAGTCTGCATCGTATAGCAGGCCACCAGGCATTATGGAAGGCTTCCTCTATGTCCAATGATACGAGCACGACGATCTCTTTCTTGAGCCTCGTCTCGATGTGCTGGACCATGTCACAGAGGGAGTCTTCGGTCGACCTTCTTCCTTATTCGGTTTCCGCAACGCTACAACCACTTGTTCTTTCCACCTCCTGGGGAAGTAGGATAGGGCGAGACACCGGTTGGAAAGCGCTAGAAACAGATCAGCATCTACGGTGATCACCGCCCGGCAGATGTCCGCGGTGAGGCCGTCTGCGCCAGGAGCCTTCTTGAAGGTCGACACGGACTATCGGAGTTCCTCTATCAAGAAAGGGGGGTCGCTTGACCCATCATGCCCCTCATTGACTTCATCGGCTTTTTTCTTATAGCTTTGTGGTCCATATTGTCCTCCCCAGAGGTGTCTTCCGGGAAGAAAACCTCCGCCGGGATCCTGGCAAATCCCTCTTAGTGTAGCACCCGACTTCCCTGGACGAGGGGGAGGTCCTCTCGCCTCACCTCCGTTCGGCGCATCACACGGTTGATGCTGTCCCACATGGTCTCGCGCACCTGCCTCTCACAGAACTGCTTCCAGCTAGCGGTCTGAGCACGTTTCGCCTCGAGGCAATAGTTCTCCTTCAATTCAATGTACTTGCGCACAACGAACTCCCTACGAGCCGTACGAGCGTTGGCGATCAGTCTCTTCTTCCTCAAGACTTCAGCCTTAAGGAGAGAGAGCTGTTCTGATCACCAGAGCAATTCTGCCCTCCTCCTCTTCGCGGCCTTTGGCAGGACATCTTCGCAGATGTCCTCCACAGTTTCCACACACCGTTCGACCATGCTGTCTAACGCCCCTCTATCCTCCATCCCACTCACTTCGGTGGGCGTTAGGCAGCGGTCCGAGAGCAGCTGGGTGAGCCTGTTACCAAACCCGCTTCAGTCCGCCCTCCGAGTAGGGTACTTCCACGTGAAACCCCTGATGTCCGTGCCGACGGCCCGCACAAGGTTCAGTTCGAACAGGATTTTCCTGTGGTCCGATGAAGATACGTCCTCGGAGAGTCTCCAGCCCTCTACTCTATCCAGCAAAGTTGTCGAGCAAGCAGTGACATCCACGCAGCTAGAGACACGTTTACCGCCCCGATACGTGTCAAACGTTGGCTCAGACCCCCGGTTCAGCAAATGCATCTCCAGTTCGTCGAGCGCGGCCGCAACATCAGCTCCCCTTTGGTCTACGGACTGGCTGACCCACCAGGACTTATAGGCGTTGACGTCTCCACAGGTCACCATTGACGAACAGGAGTGACCCGGCACTTCTGGTCACCCGTCGCTTCCACGATAGGGAACATGTCCGCAGCCTAGAGCGGGCAATCACCAGCGGTGTAGTGGAAGTAAAGGTTCAGTCGATTTCCCATGACTCCGCCACTCAGGCTATGGAGGAGCGTATTAGTTTAGTGGCTATACTCCTGCCACTGTCTCCGGCGGGAGGAGCCCTACACACCTTCCTCTATCCCCCGAAAAAGGTTGAGAAGGTGCGTAACGCAATCTCTACTTTAAGAAAAAGGCAAAACGTGCAGTAAAACTTAATTCAAACTAACAACAAAAAAAATACGACAGCTAATAAAAATATAGTAATTGTTTTCGATATAATTCACAATAATAAATTAACGTTATATTTATTACAAAAGATTAATTTCTTACGTAAAGATATAATTTTGTAATTTTCTTCTTTATCTTTAGAATCAGGCTTATTCTAAAACTTGTTAGTAATATTATTTTTTCATTACTCTGTAAACTTGTTCATTCTGAGATAAAAGCTATTAGCCTTGACACCAACCCTATTCCAAGAACTTCGCAACCAACAATTACTACGGACACAGCTGCAGACGGTTCTAAACCACGGGGCAGCCAGGCTAAGAGATTACGAGGCAAGCGTGCGGGGAAGGTGTGCAAACACAACACGACGGCGGCACTCTTCCACATAAAAGGGATCGCTCGGGCGAGACCTTCTCACCTAGGGGCAATAATAAGTCAGCCAAACTGGACCCACACTAAATCAAAAAAGCTACCAAGGGATCAGCTATGCCGACAATCTTCACTTAAGTGATTACTGCGTGGCTATAATGGCTAAACCAGTTAATGATTGACCCAGAAGCAAGCAACGAGGATCGAGAATATAATAGAAGATCTCATCTTTCTAGAGATCCTCGGTCCTACTACCTCATCCGCTGAAGCTCCTAGATTTCCGACCTTCAAAGGCAAAGCCCACATCAGCAGTGGCGTGATTAAGCACTTGTGTGAAGGTGATTCCTCATTAAAATAGATCCACAAGAAGATGCTTACTACTAGATCCCCTTTGGCAGGAACTATACTTGTTATTAGAACACATTCCGAAAACCCTCGCCGGATTAAAGTAGGCCTATTCTTGCCTAAATATAAGGGTAAAGACGTCGACCTCACAGACACAGTGTCCTCCAAGCCCAAAACCGATCACAGGTGGACATGGCCCAATAGTCCCTCTGCGTCTGGTCTCGTTCATCAAGCGACAGCTTAGGCTGAATACGCTTGAGGAATGGAACAGGCGCTATATGGAAGGAACAACGGCTTCAACAACGCGGATATTTTTCCCGGACGCCGTATCAGCCTATCGCGCGCTCCGCAGGATGGAGTTGGACACGTGCCTGGTCCAGATGCTCACGGGGCACGAGGGATTCTCCTCATACTTACATAAATTTAAGTGTAAGGAGAGTCCCACGTGCACACGTGACCCCGGAGTGGACCAGACCGTGTCCCACTTGATCATTTGCTGTCTTGTGTATGAACGGATTGAGTGTGAATTCTTATTAGGAATAAAAATCATTATAGATAATATTGCCTCGCTAATGACTGAAAATAGGGATAGAAAACTTTTTATTAGATACTGTAAGAAAGTTGTAAGACTATACAGAAAAACGAAAGTACAGAAAAATAAGAAAGAGAGAGGAAACTAAAAATCTATACCAAATTGGAAAGTAGAGATAAGTAAATAATGTAATGTACTAGACTAAGGAAATTGTAACAATAAAAAGAACTGTCTAACTCATTTAAGCGAGATACGTGCGAGAAGGATATGGAATGTGGTATGCGAGATAATGGAAAAGTATGAAATAGAGAATTGATAATGAAAGAGGAAATATGCTTGCGTGACCTAATTATAAGAAAGTAATTAATGATAAAACAAGGCCCTGTCATAACACAACAGGGGAGAACGAGATTAAAAAAAAAAAAGTCGCTTTTCGCTGCAGAACATCGAGAGCTACAAGGTAGCATCTTCCTCGTCCTAGGGATAACGGAATCGGATATTGTGGCGACGATGGCAAGGGAGTACAGCATCGCTTATAAAAGCGAACCAGTGTATATTTGCTTCGGTAAAACCGAAACAAATCCTGCGATTTCCAGTGACGCCACCCCAGAAGAGGATAATCTAGTAGAAGTAACGAAGATCGCGGACATCTCGCAGCCGACTACTCACTGGAGCCCCAAGGAACGGATTAACTGCCGGACTGTTTTAAGTATTAAAATCACCAGACAACGCTTCCAAAGATTAGCATGCTCTACAATATACAGTTGCATGCGCACTATACTCACAGCTGCCCTTGAGATTATTTTGGGTATCCCTCCTTTTGATCCGCTTATCCAGCAAGAAGCGGAACTGAGTGTCCTGATACTTAAGCACCTCAACCTGTAGCAATCATCGAAGAGTCCACATGACGGGGCGTGGGAAAGAATCGTTGTCTCAGCCACTACTAGGCGCATCGTGCGAGAGAATTCTTAAAACACAAGTCTTTAACAGGAAGTACTACATTCAATTTCACGAAGAGGGCGACGAGAGTAGGCCACAAAGAGCTATGAATCTTTAGAGACCGCTCTAAAACGAAAAAAAAATAGGAGCCAGAATCTTCTCAATCGACCTGAATATCAACACTTCACTGCTACTGAGTGTACACAGTTCGATATTTGAATGCCAATTTGTCGCCACAACAAGGGCCGCCATTGCCGTCAAAAATAGGAAAGTGACGGATCTTGAGATAAGAATCCTTTTAGACAGCATGGCTGTGCTAAGAGCATTAAACAACACTACCATGAACTGATCCTTAGTCTATGAGTGTCATCAAGTAGTTAAACATATTGCGAATACAAACAGGGTCACGTCACAATGGATTAAAGGGCATAGCGGATCTATGGGGAATGATGTATTTATATATTTTATTTTATTTATTCATTTAGGACCATCGACAGAAATTACGATCAAGCTAACATACATCCACATGTACTTACGGTTACATTTTTATTGCATTTCTAATAACTTTAAATCTGAAGTGCAAAAATAGTAAAAAAAAATAAACAATCAACATATAGTAGAAAACAAAGAGACAAAAAAAAACAAAATCTAACATTTGAAAAAGAAACGTAAAACATTTATAAAACATAACTTAAAATACAACAAATCATATGAACAATTTCTTTTACATTAGATTATTTTGTTGTGTTTAGAGAATGTGCGTGAACTCTTGGTAAATAAGTCCAAGTCTGAGAGTTTGCTGGCATATATATATTATATAGTTTAGCAATGCGCGGGATAGGTGCATTTCTACCAAGGTTAGTTTTACATTTTGCGATGGTGAATAGTGGTGCCGGATGCCGTGGGGGTCACCGGAGAACATTGAACCTGAATTTATTCAAAATATCTGGGTTATCGATGTCATTGTGAATAACTTTATACAGAAATTTTAGGTGGAACACGCTCCTTCCAGCGTAAAGTGGTTTAATTTTAAAGTAAATTAGACAAACAGAATAGGACTTAACATCTTTCGGAATATTGAATCGATAAGCCAGGCCTCACATATCTTTTTTGAATTCTCTCAATACTATTTTAACGGACGGATTTTAAAATTTAGCGACTATACCTGAGAGCAGTATTATAATTTATTCCTTGCATATATTATATGACGGTCGAAAATTTTTTTAAATCTTTGGCCTGCCTGAGGACTAAACCTAAGAGACCTGTAAGCCGAGTTTACCATAGTATCAGTATTTGTTTTAAATCGTAATTTATAGTCAATCAAAACACTAAGATACCGAATATCAGTCACACTTTTTAAGGACGACTCGTATAATACATATAAACTGTTAATTACATTAACTTTTCTTGTAAATTTTATATGAAGACATTTTAAGGTACTTAGCAACATTTTGTTTTTATAACACTATTCAGATTTATTTAGGCCCTCTTGCAAAACAAGAGTATCTAAAAGACTTTTAATGTTTTTTATAATTTTCTAATCATCTGCATACATATAAACTTTAGAAGATATACAAATTTCTGGTAGGTCATTAACGAATATGCCAAAAAGTAGGAGTCAAAGATTAGAACCCTGAGGGACACCAGAAGTCGATTCAAAGGAAATAGACTGTGGGCTGTTAATACTAACGATGTACTTCCGATTCTTTAGATATGATCGGCACCAATAAAGTAGTGGGCCTGATACTCCAATACTGCTTAACTTATCAACTAATATAGCATGATTAACCATTGATAGCTCGCGAATCACCGGATTCGCGAGCCGGCTTCGATAAAGCTGTAATGGTCACTATGACTAGCAGCATTTACTTCTCCGAATCCAGCAGCAGCAGCAGCAGCAGCAGCAGCATGATTAACCATATCGAAAGCCTTTGAGAAATCCGTATAAACGGCGTCAATTTAGACATTAGTATCTACTGAAGCTATCGCAACTGAAATAAAACTGAGCAGGATAGTAGTAGTGGATTTTTTCTTTAAAAAACTGTAACTATTGTAGCCGATACACTCGCAAGACGAGGCTCGGAAATGGAGGCGGTCGGCCTTAAACCGCTTCTTCCACTGCCGTTAACTCAACTGAGGACGTGGATCCGGAAATATACCCACATCCAACCCAATCTCCGTTAGGAGAAAAACACTAGCTGCAGGCAGTCCAAAAAGGCTTTTATCATCTTTTTTATTTCTAATTTCTATCTAAATCATACCTCTTTACCCGCAGGCTGCTGGGCTAGTAGACATCAGGATAGTTGTTGGCAGTTTGACGAGACACTACCGCCTTAAGAAACACCTATTCACGATACAAGCAACTGACACTCCTCTCTGTAGGGGCTGCTTAGAAGCTGAACAACCTCCACTCATGTAATCCTGGAATGCGAGAGACTGGGAAACTAAAGAGCATAAATCCTCGGAACACCGGGATCTTTCCTCGAAGCTTGCACATATCCCAGGAGACTATTGGCGGGAGCTGGACTGGATTCACTAGGCAGCCAATCATTCATGCATAAAGCACCATCTGGAGTTCAAATGCGAAAAAGGGAGCCCATCATCCATCCAAACCGTTCATCATGTCATGACGGTTACTACTAATGCTACTTGTGGTTTTCATCGTATACTATTTTTGGTCAATTATTTAAAATTTTGTAGTCTTATCTTTAAAAATTTTGTATAAGATTGCGATTCTATAATACGAATATATAATTAATAAGCTGTCACTATACTTGTAAAACAAACATTGACGGATAAAATTTCATTAAATTAAATACTAATGTAATATAAAAGTTAGTATGTTTAGCATATCCCTCCTTTTCTTCAACTGCGAACCCTATCGTACATCCATTTGTTATTTAATCTCACAATTTTTTTTCAATGTTTAGATTATCAAAAAACAAAATCAGAAACGAATACTAGCTAGCTAGGTTTCGATAATTTAATTTACATACTAAACTCTTGCGACATAATGGCGCCTACGGTGACAAAGTATAAAAGATTACCATAGAAGACATCTAGACAGCGTAATTTGAATTGAATAAGATTTCGACGATGTGCGTTTTCAATTGTTTAGTACATTCTATTAGGCCTTATCTGAATCGATATCGTTGATTTTTTCACTTTATAGTAATTCTGTCTCAAGTAACCATGGCTAGAGAGAAAAAGAAAGAGACATATCGAGGTCGATTCCAAAATGTTGTAACATTGCTCTCTGCATAGTTCTTGATGTATAAGTTTTGGAAATTGGTTGTACATTTTAATAAATGTGCTATTAATTTCTTTTCTTGGTAACTACATGCTTTTACTAAGAACAAATGGAGCTATTTGTGTCGTGTTCTTTTCTATAATTACAGTTAAAAAATATTTCCAGATGGTACTTGTCCAATGCAGCATAACCTTACAATAATTTAAATAACGTTTAAAACACAGAATACCCATCGTACGCATTCAATTTGTAATCTAAAAAAAAAACAACTTTAATTTCGCGATTAATACCGGGTTACTATAAAATTAAAAATAATAATTATTTTTAACTAATTTTTCAGCGTAGCTGGCAATCACTGAAGATAATCGCCGCATCATAGCTTCATAAACCAAAAATGTAGTTTATTGACTCAAATGTGCCTGTATTAAACTGTAAGAAACATTTGCCTTACTTAGTTGCAGTTAACTTTTCAATCGTTAGAGCTGTTGATTTCGATTTTACTCAATCGTGCATAGTTTTAAATTATTAAAAAATGACTTGTTTTATAACTGGAAGCAAAATTATGATAACGAAAAAAACTTTCCTATTTTGTCTCAAAAAAACCTTAAATATAATCTAGTAAAACGGTATTCAAAATTTATTAAGTATCCTCTGTAAAACGAAAAAATAATGTTTTTGATTGCAGTAATAAATTAATTTAAATCATCAGTAAATAAAGAAAAAATAGTAGCTACAGCAACAATTAAAAATGTTTTATTCTGCTTTATGATCATAGATTTTGATAATGAATCTCTTTTACCAGAAATTGCCTAAGTTACGGATTGAAGATCATAACATTTTAGTCAGTTCAGGGACGCAGGAATCTACTAGGACGATCAAGTGATTTCGGTAATCTATAGATTTTGTTCAATAATTTGTCTCCCGCTTATTACAATACTCTTTGTACGACGATTTTTCTGCATTTCTGTCTACTACAAAATTAACTTCAAGGATACGAATTTCATTCAGCATCATTTTGGATTCGGAAGTCTACAAGTCAGTTAAAGGAAAACTTTCCGAGGTCCTTGAAATAACTGTCTACAGTTGGTACTGTTAGCTTTATATGTTTTTGTTTTAATCACAACATGTTTGTCATCAAGTTAGCTGCATCATATTTTAAATGTTATGGTCTTTTGTCCATTGTAAATAACCCTATACATTTAGAGACTTAATCACTACATTAATTTATTAAGTAGGGCAGTGTGGATGGTTGTACGGTTTTTTCGAACCTAGCTAACTACCACCCTCTCTACCAACTTGCAGTTATAACAACGTTACTGCGTTCTGGTAGCCATGTGTAACAACTAGAGTATTGCGGGCGAACACACTTCACCATCTATGACCTCATTGTCACTTAACATCATATGAAAAAGAAATAATTAAGCAAATGTTTGAAAAAATTTCCCATTGTTGACTGTTATTGCAGCTTTGGTTAATAATGGATATTGAAATAAAATGAGGGAACCCAACTCTAATACCTGACTATGTTTTGGAGCCATCTTTATAAATGTATTACCCCAAACATGTTTTCAGGTTATGTATGGTGTAAACATCATAAATAGTACCACAATGATATGTGCAAGTGTATCAAAAAGTAATCACATGTTCGCTTTTGTTACTTTATTATATAAAGATATCTTTAATTCCAAAAGATCACTGTCTAAGTCATTTCTAATAATTACTAATTAATAATACCACATTCTTAGGTGAACAAAAAACTAAAAAAGAAATGTCAACAATTTAAATTATTTCCCATGATGATAACATTATTTTATTGATAGAACAAAATTACAAAAAATACAAACTAAAGTAGTAAAATAATTGAACTTATACTGTTATTGAAGATTATTTTCCAAAAATACTTCTTGAATACTTGAATATAAAAACAACATTATTATTTAGACTATATAAGAATTTTAATCATTAATGAAAATGAAAATTAAATGTATAAATTTTATTGTGCTAATTCGTTCCTATTTGTTTTCCATGCTAAATATGTGTTCCAAAACAAAGCTACAGTTTGGACAATCAAAACTTGATATTGTAAAGGAATATAATAAAAATTGACAATTTGTATGAATGGCCAAACATAATAATTTGTTAGTAATATATCTAAATAATTAGATTTTATATCTTTCTCTATATTTTTAAAAGCTTTACCTTGCATAATACCTAAAGTAACCAAAATAAATAAAAGAAATGATGGAGCAAAAATAAGTTGATCTACCAGTACCTTCTTTAGTGCTACTGTTTTACCTTTTGACCCTATATATTTATTTAAAAACCCGTACCAAAGTCTAAGTGCTGGACCCTGGAATTAAAACAAAAACATTATTTAATTTAATCTATGACAATAATAAAATTACTTGTTTCTAATATTTAGTCTAAACACTAGATTACCCACTGAATTTAAAATAATTAAAAATAGAATTAAATTACATCGAGCTTGAGATATTACTATATACATACACCAGCAAAGAATCCAATCGAAGAAAATCTGAGGGTTCTTATAAGATCAACATTTCTCATCGATTTTTTTTCTACGATAATTTGTGATATGTAATCACCAGCACCCATTAGTGTTCCAGTTTGTATTGCTTGAACTAAATATGGGCGTCTGTTAAGCAATTTTTGATAAATTTGGAAAATATTTCGGGCTTTCATGGTTACCGAATTGCGTTGTAAACAACCTTTGTTAATTAATAACTATGGTCATGGAAAACAATCAACACCATATATTGTTTTTATTCATGAAATATTACTATGGTCATGAATTACAGTAGTTCAGGTAACGTAAAAGTTAAGCTAAATGCAAAATTAACACTATTTTTAATTATTATTATTATACACATGTATAAAATGTTTTTATTTATTTATGAATGCTACATTTATACCTAAACAAAAATTAAATTAAATAGAAAATTACACTTAAATCAATGTCAACCGAAATAACTGAAAATTAAGCTCAATCTTTTAAGGAAACGGAAAAACAACAGTGGAGCACAGATTGGCTACTTGATCTTCATGTATTTAATTTATGACAGATCATATAATAAAAATAGTTTGATAATAAAATTATCTATATTGTAAGAAGGTTACTTAGAATTTTCTTTGAAGACTTCTCTTTCGGCCATAGGTTAGTCGACAAAATACTTGGAACAAGATAATACTTTTACTAAGTTACAAATTGACTATAAGGATCCTAATAAGAGCTACAGAAACATTTTTCATACTGATTGACTGTTAACTTTTACTTGTTATTTTACTAGTTTCTACTAATATATCATTGTCTAATTTATAATAGTTTCATAACGAAACGGAAATCTGTTATTCAAAATTGTAATTTCTAGCAACACTCAATTTTCACACTTCGAATAATTTTGATATCTATTCTGTAGTACATTTGTGCGAGCTAGTTCGAGCGATGGAAATAATTATATTAGGATTTATCAGGCTTGTTTAAATAATAATACTGAGATTACCTATTACACCTGAAACTTTGAAAATAGAGTCATAACGATGGATAAAAGAAAATTATCGACTGCGGGAGACAGTCTTTACCAAATATTGCAACTCCCTAAAACTGCAACGCCAGAAGACGTAAAGAAAAGCTATCGCAAACTAGCACTAAAGTACCACCCCGATAAAAATCCTAATAATCCTGATGCCGCTGACAAGTTTAAGGAAGTTAATCGTGCTCATACTATTCTTAGCGATGCTACTAAGAGAAACATTTACGACAATTACGGATCACTTGGACTTTATATAGCGGAACAATTTGGCGAGGAAAATGTCAACGCCTATTTTGTTGTAACAAGCACTTGGTGTAAGGCCCTTTTCTTCGTGTGTGGTATATTAACAGGATGTTATTTCTGTTGCTGCTTGTGCTGTTGCTGTAATTGCTGCTGTGGAAAATGCAAGCCGCGCCCACCGGAGGAATCTGGAGATTATCATACACTCGAGAGGGACGATTCAGATGGAGTCCAGGCAGTCACTGTGCAACCAGGAGGCGAAGGCCGTCCTGGAGGCGAACAGGCTCCGCCCATTGCCATGCCGGCGCCACCACAGAGTGCCATGGGCTCTACTGCTTCCGAGAATACTGGCCTCAACACAGGTGGGGTGAATTATGGAATTTCACATTAACATTAGTCTTCAAAATTAATGACTTTGATATTATCATTGCATAATTTATTAAAACAGATCACATCTTCTTGAAACATTTGATATAACATTTATAGCTATCATAATGCTTGCAAATTATAGTTGTGTATTTGAATACACTTAGTTTAATCAAAGCTACTTCAAAATGATATTGCTTAAATGTGAAATGTTTACATAGAATGGGAGAAAAGCAGAAAATTTTGCTCATCCTTCACATTTACATATGTATACCATTATCTAATCTGGATTCAGAAATTGTAAACTTTTTTAGTAATTATATTATTTACCAGTTAACAACATGTCTACAAAATGAAACTTCAATCATGACTTGGTGACTTTTTAATTGTAACAAGCTGTAGGCACTTCAACATTTATGTCAAATAAGCTTAAGTGTAAGGTTTCTTTGTACAAAACATAACAATATTTTGTTTGATGAATGTGCTGTTACACCCTATTTCAGAGAATAAACAAGACATTTGTTCTTCATAATGCAATAACTAAGTTGCCCAGTTTTTAGTTTCTCAAACTTTATACTTGTGGTCTTGTAATTGATTTTTTAAATTAATGTAACTGTTTTGTTGATTTAGTTTTCCTTTCACTATTTTGCAAGTTTCAGTTTTTAGAGTAAAATTCATAGTATAAATTGTTGAATAAAAAAGTTATGAGATAGCTATGACAAAAATACATTGTGTATAACTACAAAGATATAATGTAGCTTTTTGTTGTCATGGGTTTTAAAATTATTTTCTTAAATAAAATGTGAAGAATAATTTCAAGATATTAGTGTTTATGGTAGTATTCATTAGAAGGTAAGAATGGTTTTACAATATAACATCAGTTATATAGAAACATGTAATTTTCCATAATTTTTGTTGAAGTTGAATTATTTTATAACTTCATATCAATATTTATTTATTTTCATTAAAATATTTTACTTCTTTAAATTGCGTTGGCCTTGTCCTACTGGAATTTTATGCAATAATACTTTACAGAAAAATTAATCTATTGTAATTTCTTTTATATAATTTTAAAGAAAAATAGACAATATACCTAGTATTTCAAAAAGTAAGTTAAATTATTAACAAATTACATTAAGTATGCATCAATTTAATATTTTTAAATAACATTCCATTTCTGTTTAATTTATTAAATTGCTAATTGAGATATTGGGTGTAAGTAATGAAGCACATTGCATCACCATTAGATTTTTTAAAATAAACAATATTTACTACCAATTTATGTTTATAACTAAATATGTTTGCAATTTTTTTGACTAATTGAGATTATGAATATCCCCATTTAAATGTTCTTGATTTTTTTTTAAATAATTACTTGCCTTAAATGATTGTTATAGTAGAGTTGTTAACATTGTAAGAATGTAAAAGTTGTTTACCTGAAAATATGATTGTTAACTACAGTTGCGCATTTTGTTCATCATCATGTTTGAGATGTTTCAAATATATCCCACAGTTTTAATTCGATTTTAAGTATAAGTGGGTTAAATAACTGGGTAACTATTATGTGAATTTGTTTAACTTTTTACAAGTATTGGTTAGTTTATTCCATATTATAGGAATGTTTTAGGTTAATCTATATTACTATAAGGCACTACACTTAATTTGATTAATTATAGTAATTTAATTTTTCTTTTATTAAATGCCAGATTTGTCCATAATCTTCCTAAATTCTTGAAAAAAAAATTTGCACCTTAAAATGTAAAAGAATTGTTAACATGTAATATTAATATTTAATTTCTTCAATAATAATGAGTGGGTTGCTCTATTAAGGTTGAAAAGTTCATTGAATACAATATTCTTCTCCCCGTTATTATACTTATGTAACTAGTTATGCTAGGTTAGTATGACTGTAGCATTTATGTCCATTTACTGTATATTTTCTATATCCCAGTGTGCTGTTTTTAATTTGTGTATTGATGATATAAAACAGACAATAGATAAGGACTGAAAATTTACAGTTTATTCCTAATGGACATAAAGCAACTATGATGAATTTGACATGTTCATTAATGTTATGGTACTAGTCAATGAGTATTTATAAAGACACAGTGTGGAGTAATTAAAAATGTTGAAATGTAATTACACTTCATAATTTTCAATCAAATAAATATCTAAATAAATGTATTCTCTATCATTGTTTTCACCAATGCCTTTTTTGAAATATTTATTAAATGTTCTATGTAAAACTACAGATGTAACAAAGTCTAATAATCAACTGTGTAATTTATTCCTCTCTTATTTACAGGAAGCAGTATTCCAAAATACACATGAAATCATCACAAGTAGTCTGTCATAATAATAAGAGAAATGAAGAACTGACTTCTTAAAATTACCACCACACTTTAAAAATGTAAGCTTAATATTAGTTTTGTTTTATATGCAATGTTTTTTATAGTATAAAATATTTTTGCTATAGACTTTCTTTATCAGTGTAACACCTGAATGATGAGAGTTACCTTCTTATGAACTCTTACACATTAAAAGATATAAAAATACAAACATTTTACACAATATTTTCATTTTCAGTTTTCAGAAATTATATGTTTAATTATTTCTTATTTTTGATGACATTTCTAAATATTAAAATAAAGGTGTGTTGATTTACATTTGGTTAGTTAATTTCATTTTCTGTACAAATTACCGTAAATACCACTTAAAAGGATACATTGTATTAAGCTAAAGAAAATGTCATAATTTTTTTTATGTATTCATTTTATTTTGTTCATAATTTGTTCAAATTTTCTTTTTTGTTTTAATGCTTAACAAATATATTTTTGTGATATTAAAAAGGGCAATTTTCATTGCTAAATTTAATTTGATACTAAAATACATATGCTGTAATTGAGATTGAAAAAAAATCCAAATATATTGGAACCATGATTTATGAGAAAATTTATATTGCTCTTATCTGTACTTTTTGATATATTGTTAGTCTGTTTTTAAGAAGACGTTTTGAAAATAATTTAATTAATTGAATAGAACAAGTGAAAGTTATATTGCCAAGAAATAAAAAAAATAATCCGAAATTCTTGTGAAAACATTGTAATGTAGCATTGAGATGGAAATATTTTTTGTTTAATTTCATTAAATGGTATTAATCAAATTCTGTTAGAATGTTATACTTTTGCTTGTCTTCTTAAGAGAGACCTGCGACTCTATGAAATAAACTAAGGCATCCTGTTATGTACATGGTTCTACACAAAACATATAAATTCATATAATTATTCTGAAGTTGTATGTTTGTCTTAATTCTGTTCTCCTGGTCTCATTTTCTTCTAAGAGTCAGTTTATGTCCATTAAACAAATTTACTTCATTCTAATAGCAACATCAGCTAATAATACATCCAGAATCTTGGAACGCACAGACGTACGATGTTGAGATTATTTTATCTATATATGTATCTGAATATGGATGATTACATTTATTACAGTAAAAATTGGTTTTTATAGTATAAAAATTTAATTGCTAGAACGCCATATTTTTATGAAGATCAACCGTTAGAGAAGTTAGTATGTTTCAGCGATATCGTGATGAGTTATATCAGAAAAATGCATTCACGTAGCAATTTTTAAGGTGATCGGTCAAATAGTTCGCAGCTTTACGAACTACATAATTCATGATACACATTTTTTAAAAATGAACTTATTCGACCAGAAACAGTTTTTTTTTTAAGATTTCTTTTTCTATATACTTTTTTCTGGAGGTTTATTCGTGTAGGCTTCAAATATTGAGTTATTTCTATGTATAAAGTCAAGAATTATTCTTGACATAAATCACAAATTTCATCTGTTCATAAATGATACTTTAGTAAAATGTAACAATTTAGAATTTTTCTGGTTATGTCGATGAAGGAGTTAAAGATATTTTAAGGCTAAAACATAACGAGGACAAAGTGTTTTATGAATATATTAAATTATATTACGTCATATATAGTAAAGCATATTTTGTTTTGGTAGAAGTTTTTGTAAGTTTTCGTCGAACTTATTTTTAGGAGGTCTCTGCACTTTAGATTTTTTCCTGTGTCATTAACAAGGTTTTGTATAGTCGTTTAAAATATTTCCATACGTTATAGACGATAGTTTAATAGCTAATTTTAATGAAATACGTGTAGTGTATTAGGCGGCTTAACATCTATTTCCATATAATTATTACTTATGGACGTCCTTATTCAACTATTTTTGTTAAATCGGTGTTAATAAATATGTATAATCAACACTGGATTATCACTCTGTGTAAAACACTAACATAGAGATTGTTTTATTTGTTGTTTTTGTAACATACAATGCATGTAAAAATTAAAAGTATTTAAATGAAAAGCATTATGTAAAAAAAAATATTTCAAAAATGCGTTATAATTTCTGACTTGAGTTCTTCGAACAATACATACACCAGATCATTCAAATGACTAATTAATGGTTATGTCTCGTGTCCTGCAAGTATATCTACAATGATGAGAAGCAAAATACGCTTTACGTTAGGGAACAGTGATTTCTCTAAGTAAGAAAATAAGCGATTCGATGGTTTCCAAATAGACGCCTTCAAACCGCGTTCAAAAGATAAAATTGTAAAGTGCGATTTCGTATATTTTGCACTTAAAACATTTACGTTCTGTGTTGAGAGTTTCAAAAGCAGAAACTTGTCCTTGAAAAAACCGGAAATGAGTTAACACATGACCGTAATTGTCAGACGATGTTAAATGAACATAAGCTTCGGAAAGTGAAGCACCTCACTCGGAATACCCTAGCTCTCAGATGACTGCCCGAATACAGCAATGCAATTATGGTAAGTGACATTAAAAATGATATTTAGCCAAGCGGTTTCGAAAAAACTATTATCATCTTAAGTGGGATCTAACCAGAATCGAAGCAAGGGAACGTTACAAAGATATCACTGCGCTACGAAGACAGGTGAATAGATATTGAAAGATTAAGCGCGATTTGGAGGGACATTATTGGTAAAAGCAATGCTATATTATCTTTTTATTTTCAAGATATTTTCCCTTTTCGTATTTTATATTTTCATAAATGATATTTTAAAGTCAAACATTTTGATTGTTTCTGTGGCGCAATGGCCGACCGTTCGCCTTGTAACATTAGGGTACCTAGTTCAATTCCAGGATTCCAGGAAGTACATGCGAGGGCTTTTTTCAGAATTCATATAAATGACGTTATAAAGCGAGCAAAAAAATCTTAAATTTTCACGGACACACATTAGAGACAGGCTGGAGAAAAATCAAATGAAACGTAGGGTTGTGTAGTTTATATTACTGGCATTGGAGATAACGACTGCACCAAAAATCGCTCCACAATGCATCGGCCCATAGCAGTTTTCGTGAAAGAACCATTGTAAATAACAAAAGTAAACTTACCGTAGTAAGCTCGAATAATAACTAAACATAGCTTGAATCAAAGAATACGTGGACTCTACCATGAATCATTCTAGTAATTAATACTTACGTGTTATATACCAACAAATTAAAAATTAATTAAATGTCATGTCATGAAAAATATTGGTTTTCTAACGAATTGTTACATATCAGATATACCGAATTCTTTAGGTCACGTGAAATATCACGGAAACCACGGTTTTGCGTAATCATTAACTCTTCATTTTAAAAATAAACATTGGATATCTTAGAAGCTGTGATCGGTTCATGTTATTAATTATACATAATATTTTGTGATACCTGACACTTAGTTTTGCCTAGTATCAGATTTGACGTAATGTTTTTTAAAAACTGGAAAGTTAATATATATATAAGATCTTTAGTGCATGCTATGTTCGTAGTGAGGTAATCCATCAGTGTGATATGTCTTCATTTTGTATATTACTTGGTATCCTATCAAAGATATTAGTATCTGTTTATGGGCAAACTACTGATAATAGTTCAAACATATTTTGCCCGTATTATAGAAATGGGCCCAAACTAAATATATTTGATTTGATGGGGAACTGGATGACAGTTTATACACAGCCTAAAGCGATTAATTGTTTTATGTTAAATATAAAAGCTGTAACTGATCACGTAAGTAGTTTTCATTAAACATACACTAGAAAGTTATCAATGAAACAAATATGTAAATTGAATTAAACTGAAATTTACGGAGTTAATCTTACCTAATCGATTCGTGATTTTTTGGGTGCCTTATACAAGGACTTATGGGACCGTCCTTTGAAATTTAAATTTCGAATAAAATTCAAATGGAGTGCGGGGGCAGCGCCAATGGTCTTTCAGAATTTAGTCGCCATGGAGCGGATCATGCATTTTGTGTGCGTGAGTTTTATTGCAACAATGATTCGGCCACCATTGCGCGTCGTAAATTTAGAAAGTATCGTAATTTACGCACGTTTAATGACTCTCCTAGTCTTTAAACGGTTAAGAATTGGGTCCAAAACTTCGAGTAGACTGGCTCCACGGTGGATAAATAACGATCGGACCGAGCATGAACATCACGGACGGAAGAAAACATCGATGTAGAGCAGGGTTCAGGGTTAACTTAAGGCTAAAGGCTACGAAACATATTCGCGGTTAACTGACGATCTAAAAGAAAATATCCGGCGAGAAATGTCAAGCATTTCAAAGCGTACTTGCCGTGCAGTGATAGAAAATTTTAATCGTCCTTTACAGGAGTGCCAAGAACGAAATTTAGATGAAGTGATGTTTAAAAAATAATTCCCTTTTAATGTTAATTATTAAACAATAAATAAAAAATTCATATTGCACTTAGCTTTGTTTTTTATTTTTTTTTTTTTGTTTAAAGGACTTATGGGACACCCAGTAGTACTTATGCTCAGCTTTTTATAAGTATTTTATAGCGATTTGATCTACACAGATTGAGGTCACTGTATCTTGAATTCTTGTTTTTTTTTGAGCCAATTTTTTATTAATATAATTTTTTGTGTAAATATAGGGAATCAAATATGTAAAAGATTCTTAATTTGCAGGAACGAGATCAGTATTTTCTAAAATTTGGGAATTTTAGTGGCGCTGTTGACTGGAACAGTTGCTATTTAGAAGTGGATTCTCCTTTAGGAAAGCATTTTTTCCAAGGCGATGGCAGTGATTCGGGTGTTCTTGAGAATATAATTATTTTTGAAGCCGATGATGGTAAGTTTATCGTTAACTAAGTCTCAAACTGGTTATAATGTTTTCTTCAAAAAGTTGTGACCGTTACTTTGTTAATGTTAATTAATTGCACAAATAAATTTAAATATGCCGTAATTATAAAATGACACATGCTTTTAACTAAAGTGTTTTGACAAACATTAAAGTGGTGTCGAACACGTTTAAGAATAACAAACATATAAAATCATCTCAAAGCGTTATATAAAATCTCTCTATATTCATAGTTAAACATGTTTTGTTGCGAAAAGTAAAAAGTTACACATTTATAAAAGTCTAATGGAATTTCGACGAAACTAGTTGGCTTTATATTTTAACAATTCTATTGAAGATAACGTATAGTTTAAGAAACTAGTTTTTCAAGGTTGTTCATGTGAAACTGGTTTAAGAATATTCTTATTTAAGAATATTCAATTGACAGGAAAATATACTCTGCATGAACAAAGTGCTGATCAATGGACGATGTACGGGAACCGGGGTAGCGAGCTGGTCGTGATGCGAGACTGCGCAGGGACTGCTACCGCTGTTTTCGCTCGAGTTCCGTATTGGCCTACACCGCATCAACTTTACGCCATTTTACATAGCAGCGGTGTTAACGCAGTTTCCCTAGGACGTATCCTTTGCGAGCCGCATAGTGTTTATAAACCGAAAAGATCCACCGATTACTTTATTTCGCGTGTTTTTAAATAAATAAACTATATTCAAGTGGTATTATTTATTATTGTGGAAGTAATTTCTATAACATAACATGAACCATGTGCATTAGCAGCGTCATCTTCAAGAATTTCCGTGCCAAAATCTCAAGTACTAACCAAGTTCAGTGCCAAGTAATGTATTATTTCTAGTTAATAGTACAATATATTCAGCTTGAATGCATATGATTGATGGAATAATATAATAAAAATGTGAGAATTGGATTTTTTTACAGATTTTACTGATTTTTTATTCGGCAGTCATGTTTAAATCGAAATTAAGAATAAAGTTTATTTTTTTTTTAATTTTAATTTTCGTACCTTATAATATTATTAATGCTTGATGAACTTAATGTATTTAATGATTATAATATTATCTACAGCACTCAATTCGAGCCTCCGTAATATACTTCAAATTCCGGATCTGGGGGACCCATCATTCCAATAAAGCTGTAATAGTCGTTAAAAAGACAGCGTGTTACATAGTTCGAATCATTTTTGTAATAAATGTCTTTTAAAATAGGGTAATCGCTTAATGTGACATAATTGGCATGGCTTACAAAATGTAAAAAAGTTATATAACAATACATAATTTGTTTTATTGTATTTGTATCCCAGTTCAATTAATATCAATTAAAATCAAATAAAATCAATAGCTGTTATGAATAGATTATTTTTATTATCATTTAGAAATTCTTCGGAAATCGATTAAAAGTAAAACGCATAAAATAAAAAAAAAACAATTTTACTCTCAATTTAGTTTCAGTTCAAAGGGAATTCAAAAAGAAAGTATGCGGTTAATGACGTACACTTTACTGGCCTTGTATTACATATGTTCAATTTATTCGATGCGATTAGAGGCCGTATTCTAAAGAACTCATGATCTACTCTTCCTGTTTAGAAAGAATACGTGATGAACTTTTTACTCGTGGAGTTAGTCAATTGTAATATTGTGCGTTTTGCGATGAAAAGCCAGAGGATATTCTTATTTAGTCTACAAATGGCTTATATTATGAAAGTAAAAATCTACTATTTCTTTTAAATATACACCTAATATGACATAAAATACATTACTATTACATTGGCGATGGATCGTGTAATAATGTAATATTTTAAGAAAAAAATTATGAAATATAAATTAATTTAATATTATAACACAAAATGGCCGTTCATAACGGTTATGTTGCGCCAACGAACGAAGAAAATATACGGACGGTTGACAACTAATTCCAGTTCGGGTGAGTCGTCCCATTCGATGCCTAGAAACATTTTTACATTGTGTATTAAATATAGTATATAATTTTACGACTATATATAAATAAAAATGACGAGAAATTAATGAAACTATCACAAAACTATTTCTTTTAAATCCATGCGTGTAATGGGTTGAAATTAGAGGAATAGGGAAGAACAGGGGATACCTATGTGAATTTATTATTGTTTAAGATAAATATGAAGTATGCCTGGACGAAGTGATTAATGAACTTAATCAAATTTTCGTTCATATAAGAAGATTAATGACTATATACTACCTACCATCATCTTTGTACGCGTTTCGTCCAGCCTCGGACCAAAACATCAGGCGTTGGACAGCATGTGATAATTTCAGCACTTCGCAAACTGCATCGCTAACGTCCACAAGTCGCGAAATCCCCATCTACACGACACATTTTTCTTATTTTAAAGGAAAAGTAAGCAATCGAGAAAGCTATTAAGCACGTCATTATAAGTGACCACCATTTTTTTAGAGACATTCCAATATCTGGTTGTCGCAGCTGAATTGCCGATCATTAGAGAAAGGAGATGAAAAATAATATGCCATATACTCTATTGTGATAATTTATTTGTTCTTTATTTAACTGAACTTTATAGTTATTGTAATTGATATGATTTTACTTTTAAATTTAAATTACTCGTATTAATTTTAAATATTAAACTAAATGTTTATAAAGGAAATCCGTTTCAATTAAAACCTTTTGAATAGTAGGTATTCATTAAATATCAACAAATGACGGCAAAATCTAATAAAATTGTTTTAAAAAATATGGTATAGATAATAATAATATTTCATATTAATGTATTCATGAAGTAAAACTTTTGCGATTATTATATAAATAAAAGTCGAGCAAATTACGAGAGAAATACTATTTGAAAAAAGGCATAATGAGAATTTTTTGTAAGAGGTTAGGGGAAACGCGTTCCTTTTCATTTACTTACTGTCTGTAATTTTCCTGGTATCAAGAGCGTCATGCGAAGGGTATACAGAGGCAAGCTAACAGCAACTCGAAGTGAGTACATTCGCCTTAGTATACTGTGGATACTTGTTTCAGCCAGATGGGCCGACAACTGGCGTAGTGACCGACTTCGAGGCACTAGCAATAATAGGGATAGACCCGGAGTTGCGTAAAATATTTCTATAGCCTATAAACAATAATGAATTTTCTGAGAATCTTAATTATATCACAAAAAATATAACGTCATAGTTTTTTTTTTAAGAAAACAATTATTTTAATTAATCATTTTTGGTGTTCATACCTACGAGTCCCGTTGTTTTATATGCATTAAAAATTTCAAAAATATTTAATGATTCAAATATTTTATATATTCTCAGAAAATAATGTCTGGCGAAAGATATTAAGTGTCAAATAACGAAGTTTATCGGGAGGGGCGTTTCATGGTATCTAATTTTCCTCTCATGCTATTATATGAAACGTTATTCAAGTATTAATATCGTTACGAATAACATGTATACAGTCGCCGTGTATTTATTTATTCTGGCCAACTATGGATCGTTTTACGTCAACGGTTACAATTGTCCCGCTGAACGCGATGAGCCGATACATGACGAGGCTAAGCTTCATAAGGACTTATTATGCGCGTACAGTTCCGATGACAGACCCGTAACAGATTACAAAAATACTGTTACCGTTAAGGTAAGAATTGCCCTGAAATATATCAGCTTTGATTCGTTGGAAGAGACTTTCACGATGCATAGCTGGATGGCGTTGTCGTGGAAAGATGAATATTTAAAATGGACGCCCTCCAATTATGGTGGCATAAAAGAGATTCAAATTGAGAGCCATGAGATATGGACGCCCCGATTGGCTCTGTTTAATGCAGACGCGTCGTTGTATCAATCGGATTCTCTGTACACGATATGTCTTTTAGCAAATGACGGTACGGTGACATGCGTACCGCCGGTCGCTCATACGGGCATTTGTCGTACATCTTTACGCCGTTGGCCGTACGACACACAGAACTGTACATTGTTTTTCGGTTCCTGGATGCACACCGGTGAGCAAGTAAACTTTACATTCTATCAAAAGCTACCCGTTGTGTTGGATGACTATCAAAACGGTCCGGGTTGGCACTTAAATAATGTCTTAAATGAACGGTTGCCTGGTAAATACAGTTGTTGCCCTAACAGCACATATCCTATGTTGAAATACACATTCGTTATGAAGAGGGAGGCAGCGGGTCCGGCCGCGATTGTCGTAGTGCCCTCTATAGCAATTGTGATTCTTACGTTAATTTCACTTGTCTTAGATGTGAAAGATAACACGAGACTTTTTATGATATGTTTTAGTCTTTTTGGTCATTTCACATTTCTTAGTGAAATAGGCTACGATATTCCCAAGCATAGTTCGGATACGCCCATTATACTGCTATTCGTTCGTGACTCCATGGTCGTCACATTGGCGGCTATTGTAGTGACCCTGTTGCTGATGTCACTGAGGCGTCGCACAATAGCGCCGCCGACATGGATTGTTTCTCTAAATCGGCTCGTAACTAGCGGGCCTGGCAAATATGTTGTATTCACCGAGTTCGATCCGTGCAAAATTACAGAAGCCAAAACGTGTTCTGAAGATGGTTCTAATGGAAGCGAAGAAAAAGCATGTGCAGCGACTGATTGGATTCAATTTGGGAATTTGCTTAATAGCGTCGCTTTCATTATCGCTTTGATCATATATCTCGTTTTGATTATCTCTTATATACCTTACGATGATTAAAATTTAAAGAAATACATTTAAAATTTTTCTAAAAATTGTCATCAGTATATGTTATCAGTGTTATGAAAAATTGCAAGTGTTGTTTAATTATAAATTAATTGTAACTATAATTGTTTTTCTTACTTCAGCATCCCATTCGCTCAATTCTGTGTATCGCATGATATCATTAATCCTAATCATCCGTGTTCTACGCTGAGGGGCGTTGACATCATCATGAAAGGCGTGCGTGCCGTTGAGGACAGTAGGGGCGGAGCGCCAACGCGCACGGATATACATAGTTGAGAGGAGCACTGCACAGATACCCTCCATGAGTTCATCCACTTCGAATGTATCGTGCATTGCTCCACCGGAATCTTTCTCAATCTATATTAAAACAAAGTAATTATCCATTAAAATATCTCGAAATGAATCACCAGTGCACATTAGAATTTTTTATCATTATGCATTTTCAATATTCGATTTGCATAGAACATGAAATTCTTACTACTGGACAGTAGAAATATAGTACTTATCAATTAAAATACTATTACTGTAATATTTACCGGCTCCTATTTTTAAGCGATAAGAATTTGTATTAAAAACTTTGAATCAAAGTTACGATTTGTGCTGTATGAGTTATTTGTAAGTAATTTTACCAATTTATTTAAGATAATAGTTAGTGCTTCTGGGTTATCGGTAGTGTTGATACGGTCTACTTTGAGCTGCATGGCAGGCGCCAAACCGTGCTGGAACTGAGGCTTTAAACTATCACGTACTCCTAATACCAGCCTTGAAGATAAACGAAATTTTAGGACTTCGTTTGAATTGGGCAGGGACGATACTATTTCTTTTAATATGTATATTATTTCCTGTAAAATGAAAGTAAATTGAAAAAGTTAATTTTACAATTAAAACTGCTCTTAATTTCTGTTCTCATTTCGATGTCAAACTATATGGAGAACCAGATAACAAGTTTTTAAGAACTGCAAGTAATAGTAAGTGAAAGTAATTGTTACGTAATAGTAGTTACCGTGTTAGTAAGTTTAAGACCTATACACTCTTCGATCTCTTGCCGAGTATCAGCATCAACCTCTGATGAGAAAGCCATTAATGCCAAATGTAGGAATAATCCCGTTTGAGCAAAACTGATCCCGTTTTCTTTACGATCAGTCGAACTTATAGAAGTCAATTTCGCGAATGTCACCTAAAACGGGACGAAAAATTAAAACTAAATACAAGGGAAGAGAACTCAGACACGGTATACAGCTTATGAAATCTTTAATAACACCTGGAAATTAACCTCATCGCTGCTAATTAAATAACAGAACTATGTGTCCATTCCCATTCAAAATGAGCTTGTAATAATTTCTGATAAACTTTATACAGTCGCTTAACGAGTTTGATCGGATGTTTTATAAGGTAAAAACTTTTCTATTAACTAATACTTGTGCACTACTTCACTCGGAGTTAAGTGACAATGAGGCCGTAGATGGTGAAGCGTGTATGACTGCAAAATGACTGTAATGTTGTACTGGTGGTAGACTGACGTTGAGAGTCGTAGTTAGTCAGAGTGGTTCGAAGAATGCTATCACCACCATCCAGACTCCCCTATACTCCTATCTATAACCTGGGAACCAAAGCCGGGACCTATGAGTTACACAGCAAGCGGTAAACCACTGCGCCATGGTGGCTGTCGACATCGACTAAATTGGATGTACAAAGCATTCTAGCTAAGAAAGTTCAATAGACGTACGCAATGTGTTATTCCCAGTACAGAATATTAGCAAAGACGTCCACTGCATGTCAAAATAGCGCAAGAGATTAATGCTGTATTTTGTTATATAGTATCGTATTTATTATTTTCAAAATGGATCTATTTACGCTCCATGACTAATCAATAGGAAAATGTACCGATAACAGTCTTGACTTTTAAATTTTGATTTATTATTTTGCAATTCTTGGTTCTAAAAGTATTACCTGTTTACATAAATTGTGGTTATGCGTTATACAAGTTTAATAAACACATGAATTGAATCGTTTCGTGTTATCCTAATATTGATCTGAATTCATCGTGATCACTCATGGTTCGCGCAACTAGATTCCGCAAAAAAATTTTTGGTGTGAATCCTTATTACGTGTAGCATGGTAGATATTTTTAAGATGACTTAATATTATTACTTGCATAAGAGAAGAATTTTGAATAATTTGCTTATGTAAAATAGTGCGGTAGATATCACATTTTAAAAGTAATTATCGATTGGATTGTAATAAAATTAAAATAGACTGAAGATTATAATTCTTCTTGTGTCCTAAAAAGTCCCATCTGCGAAATATTTTAGTTACTTTACGTGCAGCAATCGATTCTGTATAATAATTACAGTGAGCATTGTTATAGACCCGATAAAGGTTGAGTCGAGTGTTACCAGTATTATTTGATAGGCACCCAGGATTACATATCAATGTTTTGTTTATAGATACAATTTAACAGTTTTTCATACTTCATGCCCTATTTGGCACAATTCATTCAATAAGTGTAGTCGAACAACTGATTTACTTGTGCTAGTATCAGCACATTATTGTGAAACCACGAAATTTCTGAGCACAATATATTTGATTGTGGATTATCGTAATTAATGTAAAATATATGTGTTACATAATTATAGAAAAATTATCAAACTTACCTTATAAAACTTCCGTTCAAACACGTCCAGCGATTGCATAAATTTTACCATTAGCTCGTCATCATTGTGCATATTAGAATTGGGAGGCACCGTAAACAGTTCCTTAGCTTTTTTAGTTTTATTGTTATATATATTGTAGGATGTAGTAGGGATGATAACTGATTGGGTCCTTCTTGTATCTGTTAGTTTACTTGTACTGCTTGTTAAATTATAAATCTTGGTAACAAGTTTTGCATAAATTTCGTGCATAACAGGATTATTAATTGATTGTAATAATCGGTTCTTCTTATTCAGATATATATTTAAACTTCCTTTTAACCCATACGGTAATGACTCATTAGCTTTAATTAAATTCGACGGATTTCCGATTTCGTGTATATTTAATTTTTGGTTTAAAAGTTTTCTATATAAAACAGACGGTGTTGCTAATCTTGATTGATATATTTCGAAATTAACGGGAGACGTGACATAGGTACGATACAAAGGATCCAATTGTCTTTTATTTGAGGTATATGAAGGTGTATTGGAATAATATGAATGTACATGATTCGGAAAATTATTAAAGCAGTTATTTGTTGTAAAATAACACGTTATGGTACTGAAACTATGGTTAGCATCAGACGAGAGTTTGATACTGGGAATCGTGGATGAGGAAATTAAATTCGAATAAGTGGTTTGTGTCATGACGCTTGAAAATATAATCACAATAAATAAAGCAATTCTCACAAAGGTCATACCTGCGTTGCTGTAATCAATTTAACAGATATTGATTTGATTCGCACAAAGATTTTTAGGTACAATACCTCCTATAAACTACAAAATGTGTTTATTGTGAATTGGTATTAGAAAGACTAACAATATTAAATTTGATTAGAAAACTGTAGGGAAAAAGTATAACAATACTAATCGGTTCGAGAGTTGTAATCTCACTGCACTGGACCGACCACCATAAGCAGCTGTAGAAAATACGTTCTGTTCCGCATATTCGTAAGTTGCTACTTTGAGTTGAATTAATGAGAGCTAATTAATAAGTTTCGTATATGGTTGAGATAACAATAGGTTAAAAACGAAGCATTGTGATTTTGAATTATACTATGTACTGGGAGAAATGTTTGTTTTGCTTAATATTTATGTTCACATTTGTATTCACTGAACGATATTCAGCAATAACATGACGTTATTAATAAAACAAAGCTACACATAAACATTTATTTAAAAAAATAATAACTAACACATCGTGTTAGAATTAATATACAACATAATAGCGTGCTTAAATATTTAATAGGAATGCACTAAATGTGCGTTATAGCAACACAATTTTTAACAAATATATAAAATTGTTACAAACTTTGCTGACGTTACTATAATACACATTCATTATTTTCTCATTGAATTTGTATTGTAAATGCAATATCATTGAAAAATAATTTTAACAATAAACTCGATATTTTATTCTATACTAACTTGTACCATAATGCTTTCGGTATTTTGAGATGTAGAAAAATATAAAGCAACAAATTTATAGGCATTAAGTTAGTTGATATTTTAATATTAATATATTAAGCATTATTCTTAATTAAATAACTTGTAATTTATATATAAATTGGCTGTTGTTTAATTTTCCGCAGGTTAATTAGTCTCAACACTTTCTGCATTTCTACAGATAGATCTAATTTTGATATTCCTAGATACAATTGCGATAATCACATTGTCCTATATTATGTTTTTTTTAAACTTAAAGGACCGTTTAAGAGAATACTCGAGTTTAGCGTCCTATTTATTACAGACTGCTTATGAGATTATACAAAAATTATTTGGAATCATAAAGAGCTGTAACGATTGTCAATTAAAGACTAAAAACTAGCACATATTGTTAACGTTATGTTGTATTCTATAAAAATAAGAAGTTTTGTAGAGAAAAAAGTCAATAATCTGTAGAATGCATCTTATTTTACAATTTCTGATAGTTTCACAAAAATTGCTTTATAAATAACAATTACGACGATTTTAGAACGTACAAGTTTGCCCAAACACAAGTGGTCCCTCCCAGGCGTGACTCACAGATTACTTCTCGGTCTTTGAAGTGTTAAGTTACGTTACGTTAACCTGCGCAAAATTTGACAACGACCATGAAAGTTTGCCATGTCTTATAAATACAAAAACAAAAAAGAGGTATGAAAACATTTATGATTTTGTTTAAAAATCGCCTCGTTGTACGGCCATAAAGTACGGTGTGCCGTCGACAAGTATGAAAAATAGAAAAGGCCTGTCCGCTACGCAGCGCGGCACTGACGGCACATCGAGTACAGCCGAGCAGAACATAACGCCCATAGCTGCAACACAAACACCGATTTAAAGATATATTACTCATAATCGTACTAGTTAAATTTTAGAAATCCTAAGTTTTTCTAATTAAATTATTTATAAAACACTTTTGAACTGGCATTAACCATTCGCTAACGAAACATGATTAAATTAATCCGCCGTCATCTAAGTGAAACAAATAATTAGTAGTTAGTTTTGCCAGCAGCTGACAATTTAAAAAAATATAAATTTATAACAGTTTTTTTTCTTGTATTTATAATAATACGTATACGTCAATAAATGTCTTCCGGTATGGTAGTTGTATTTAATCTTATGATGAGCGCATTGTCGTCTTCGATATTTGAATACTGAGAAGCTATAACAAACTTTGAGCTACATTCCGAAAGCAGCCTACTGCACGCGAGCGCCGCATACAATATACAGAAGAAAAAAAACGTAATTATTGTCTCTCAAATGAGTACATTTTCAGCAAATTGTGATTTAATGTCTTCAGCATATTATATAACCTCAATTCTTTAACGTTCTCACTTAAGCCGTCGGTTTTATACACAAAAAAAGACAAACCCGTCAGAGTTTCTTGTAAATTATTCTCACAGGAGGGCGCGTTGCGAACTGACAGTAATTGAAATTTGACGATAAAAAGTAATTTTACAGATCTAATTTGAGTTTGAGTTATATGTTCCTATGAACAGCACCGTAGGTTGCGAGTCGAGGAGCAGGTAGAGGAACGGCCAGTCGGCGCGGAACCGTAGGGCGGGCGGCGGTGTACAAAACGTAATCACCATCATATACTGGGTGTCTCAAAAGAAAGTTAACATTTGTTTTGGTTATTGCGTGAACGCAACTATTCTAAGGGGTGCGGGGGATAAGTCATTCGGTAGCCTAGCTTCTGGGAATTAAGTCGCTCTGGAGCGTTTCTCGAGAGCGGACCGTGAGTTGTGCGTACGCGAGTTTTACAAAAACGGTAATTCAGCAACTGTAGCGCGTAGAAAGTTTTCTTAAAAAGCCCTAAACTTATTGATAAATGGGTCAAAAAGGTTGAAGAGACCGGTTCAACGCCGGAAAAATCAAAATCCGGACGTTCAATGTCTTCGAGAACAGTCGATAACATATATAGTGTTTCTCAATCTGTTCGTGACAACTCAGACCTTTCGATTCGGAAGCGTGCTGATGCTTTCAACGTGCATAGATATATAGTGCATAGATTTAAAACTGCATCCCTACAAAATTTACATATATAGTGTTTCTCAATCTGTTCGTGACAACTCAGACCTTTCGATTCGGAAGCGTGCTGATGCTTTAAACGTGCATAGATATATAGAGCATAGATTTAAAGCTGCATCCCTACAAAATTCAATTAGTGCATAAATTAAAGCCTCAGGATGCTGGGCAGAGGCTTCACTTCGTAAATCAGATGATTAAGAGCTTTTCAACGTTTACCAGCATATTCTTTTTGGATGAAGATAATTTCCATCTCAATGGACATGTAAACAAACAAAATTGCCGATATTGGAGTGCAACTACTCCAAAACACAAACATCAGAAACTCATACATTCGTCTAAAGTGATCGTATGAGCTGCAATGTCGGCGCAAGGGATTATTGGCCCTTACTCTCACGAAGATGAAAGGGGACGCACAGTTACAGTGAACTCGGACCGCTATGTGGAGATATTAGACAACTTTTTCGTGCCTGAACTGCAAAACTTTCCTGGTTATAACCAAAGAAAATGGTTCCAGTATAACGGAGCAACTTCACACACGTCTAACAGCTTTTTACCACGAGTTCCTGAAATTTTGCCTGGCAAATTGATATCCAGGAGAGGTGACATAAATTGGCCTCCACGAAGTCCCGATTAAAACCCTATGGACTTACGTCAAATCTAAAGTGTCAACAAACCGTCTTCCTTGGCACAATTAAAAGGAAATATCCGTCACGAAATGGCAGCCATTACTAACAATACATGCCGAGCCGTCATAGAAAATTTTAGTTTGATTAAATGAATGCCGTGAACACAAGGGTTTACAATTGGACTATATAATTTTCAAGAAAAAATCCCAATAAATGTATTTTAATATGTAATAATTTTTTTTTAAGTTTTTTTGAGTCACCTTGTATACTTAGAAAATTTTAATCGTTAATAATGTTTTTGACGTGTCGCGACGTTCCAAGTCGTGAACTTTTAATATTATTGTTGACGCTATGGTCAACTAACGGCTTCAGTCTTTAAAAACAAATTGAAATTGAAATAAGTAAATTTATTATAATCGGATCGCACGAAATGGATCTTTCCATTTAGTTATTGCGATGACACAAAGCAAATGAAATGTGTAGTGAATATGAACCATATATCAATAAACATTTTTGTAAATACTCTGTGACAGTTATGACACTATGGTATATGCATAGTCAGTGTAGCGATACAAAGTTCGTAAGACAATATTATGAGAGCTTTAAATATAAAACCAGCATACAATAAGTTTTTAATTGTAATGAACATACATAAGTTATTGTCTGTTATTATTAATAGTAGATCATACATCATCTACATAATCATTAGAAATGAAGTTCCGAGCGATACTTCGAGCAAGAGATGTCCAAGGGATTAAAAACCAACTTAAAGGCTCTGAAGTCACACATGGAAATGTCAGACATTCCCGAAAACTTTCATTCATATAAAAATTTACTAATAATAAGGAAAAATGCTGTGTCAAGTGTCCAATCCCCTTTATTTCGCATGTGCTCTGAATACAATAACCGTTTTCGGATTGCAGTGATATATTTTCAAGTTTACTAACAAGTTTCAAGTTATCACTATACATTAAAATTAAAAGAAAAAAGTAAATAATGGTGTAGCTTTTCTCAATTTCTTCGCTCGATTTTATTATTTTGCGACTTTTAATTTTTTTCGTGTGTTATACAATTTCTTTTCATTAACTATATTGTGCTAAGAATGCTGTGGTAATAAGGCAATTAAGCGCTCAAAGGGTTATAAATCGGAAGTTGCAGTTACTGATTACTATTCCTATTTAAATGACATACAGCACTTTATCGGTTTGAAAGACTAACATTCGATATTTAACTACATAAAACGTAAAAGCAACATTTTTGTCCAGTTGTATTGAAATACGGCCGTCCATAAAGGAGTGTATGCTTTTTATATTTTATAAGATATAAAAAAACATGTAAAAAAAAGCAAACCGTTTAAAATTTTCTTTTAATTCTTCTCCGTAAAAGCCGTTTTAATTTTCTTTGTATACAGCAATAATGACCGTAGTTTTAGATATCATTATCATTACAAGGAATGGACAATTTGCAGTGAAATCAATTCCAAGCGAGGCACGCATCCGCAACACGACGTTTCCTGTAGAATTAACATTATTTGAAGAAAAATGATGGTTATAACTAATACCTACCTGTTTATTACTAAAAAGAATAGCACGAGAAAATATGCATGTTTTTGAAGCTTTCCAAGAAAAAGCATAACGCAGTTTAAACGCTCTTTTAAGTGTCGAATTGAAGGTGTCAGGTTACGTTTTAGTGCAACAAAGAACCCATTTGGATTAATTTTAAAAAGTACTCAATTAGACCGTATTAACTACAATATAAAAAACCTTGTAAACTAACATTTAATAATAATATATAAATAAATAATAAGAAGTGATTTCAAGTAGAAGTTTCCGTCTTCGCAATTAGCTGGTCAGATGTAAACCTTTCTGGAAAGATATTATTTAGTCTGGTCTAGTCTGGTCTGGCTCAACCGGTAGTTTATATACTTTTCTTTTTTATTCCATTTTGCGCTTTTAATAAGTATCCTTTCAGTATGTACTGTTGAAGTTTTATGAACTGCATACTATAATTAAATTGTATTAGTATATAGTGTGACGACTGAATCGTTGTATCATATGATAAGTTTGACTAGTTGTAATAAACTTCGCACAATATTCCGAAAGCTGCCAAACGTAAGCGAGCGCGTAATACAACAAGTAAAAAGAATAATCGTTATAATTAGTATAAGACACGACAAACATAATTACAGTAAATTAAATGGGTACATCGTAAACTAATTGTGATTTTTTAAATTAACGTTCACATTTTAAACATTGGCTGTATATGTTCCTGTGAAGAGCACAGTATGTTGCAAGTCGACGAGCAGGTAGAGGAAGGGCCGGTCAGCGCGGAACCGTGGGACGGGCGGCCGTGCACAACGCAGCATCATCACCATGCCTGCACCACAGAGAAACTATTGCAAGCAGTAGCACAAATAGTTAACGACTGAAAATTTTAATCGAACCTCAGAAAATCATAATATTTATCGATTTATTTTATGCGACATGACGGACAGAACTATCTCTTGATAGTAAATGCTTGCCCGTAACAAGACGGTGCTGGCTGGTAACAATTATCTATTCTTCGTATCAAACGTGTCAGAATTCAACCTGATAGCACCTCGACCTCGTTGCATCTTTTGAGACAAGTAACGACATATACATTGCAACACTGCGCTTGTTGTTCGATGCGTTGCCCAAATATACTAAATAATATAAGAAAGGATTTATTTTATTCAACCAAAAGGGAGGGACTGTTTTCTTTTTTTTTCTTTTGTAATTCGATTTACTTTTTGTGAAAAATTATCATAAAAATTATTAATCTGTCATCTAAATTAAGACAATATTGTTTATTACGTTGGTATTCTACTGCTTGCTTTAGTTTTTAAGTGAGCAACGCTACAAATCTATTCTTGGGCCGATCCCCGGCCGCGGGCGGTATACCGCCGTGACCGCTAGGTGGCCTTCAACGACCACGGCCCACAACGCGGGCCGCGAGGCCGTGAACACCTCACTCGCCGCAGGCAGCGAACGCTTCATCCTTACAACACCCGCTACACATACCAAGCACACCACTAAATACATTTACAATAAGAGTGTCATTTTTTTTTTAATATCGGCTTAATTACAGAGACATATAAGCAATGAGAATGTATCATATAAAAAACAAGAATATCGATTCCAAAATGAATAGTGATTGATGAACTGTGACACATACCTGTGGCGGCTGCCGCCTCAGCGCCCTCTTCATTGACCTCTATAAAGGCCTTCTGCACAGCGTTGGATACATATAGCTTCTCGTTGACATTCGAAATCTTAGTGAGACCAGAATTATTCTTGTCAAAGATAGCCTTGATGCCGAGCTGTAAATTCCTTTTTATTACGTTATTAATAATAAAAAAAAACAGCAATAAAAATACAAAGTTACATAAATACAGAAATATTTTAGTCATGCTCCATGAAATTGATAAAAATAAACGTAAATATTTTTAAGAAAGTTTCATAACTAATATTCAACTTTTATCTAAATACCCACTTGCAGATCATTAAATTTTTATTACTTCGATAAATGTTTTTGTTAAATAAATATTTCTTATATTTTTAAAAATTTATTAACCAAAAATAATTATTATTTAAGAACTAAATTTAAAACGTAACGTTTTTCTAAGTAATCTAAACTTGATGATGTTCCTTGATTGATGTATAATACATTAAAATATTCAAATTCGTAATCGAAATGCATGAGCTATAAATGACATGTTGGCTAAAAAACAATATCCAAGAAGTCTACTTTTATATTTAGATTGCTAGTGTCAAAAGTCAACTTTGACTTGACAATCGCCAATATTCAGTTTTTTTTTTAAGCGGAAACGGGCTAACACTTAATGTCAATTTCAAATGATGTTAAGCGAGACTCATAGATGGTGAAGAGTGCACATTCAGAATAATGTGATTTTGATATATATATATATATATATTACTTTCAGAATACAGAAAAGATGTTATAGCGGCAGATTGACGTTCAAAGTTTCAGCTAGCCTGACGGGTTAAAGGTAACCTTTCCTCAAACCCAGACTCCAATTCTCATGTGGCTTGTAATTGAACCCAGGACCTCCGTGTAGATAACTGCTAAAGATACATAAAAACCTAATATAATGACGTTACCTTTGGAAGTAATTCAGTCAGATCGATTTCGGTCTCAATCTTGAATTTGGGAATTGTAACTTGCACTTTTGTGTTAAACATTTTGTCCACTTCGCCCATTAAATCGTAGCCATCGGCTAATTTCTTCAACAGGCTATTCAACCCGTTTACCTGACGCGGCAGGACAACCAACATGCTCGCTTTCTCTCCGACGTAATGCATTTTTAGCAACTGAAAATATGTGTTACTATACTAAGTCATCATCGTTATTAACCTTATCCTTCATTTGGGGTCGGCAATGTACGATTTTTTGCTCCATACACCTATCAACAGTCACTTCTTTCACACACAAAGCAGTCCATCTATTTTTTCTTTAGTCATTCTCTACCCGTAGACATCCTTCTACACATACGTTTAAGACCATTTTATTAACATACTCTTCATTCCTTCTCATAACGTGCCTTAACCATATCAGGCAGTTACTCCTAAAGCTTGTCACTAATCGGG
The DNA here is from genome assembly GCA_018245475.1 of Pharmacophagus antenor. Lineage (NCBI taxonomy): Eukaryota > Metazoa > Arthropoda > Insecta > Lepidoptera > Papilionidae > Pharmacophagus > Pharmacophagus antenor. Next base: position 35,558 of record DWQX01000076.1, read on the forward strand.
GCTATTTTCAGACTACCTCATATATATGAGACCCTGTAGTGGTCGACGTGTGCATATCGAAAACCTCGATCCACTTTGTGTATGTATCTACAACAACTATAAATGTATGTGAACCATACGAAAGGGATGAGGTGGGAAGCCAGATAGTGACCCGGTGGCGACGGTCGCATGTAAGTACACACGCTGAACGCTTTAATTAAATTTTCAGGGCCTTATCTATGCCCGAGAACCAAAGTCGAACGCGCGTTTCCGCTCTTGTTGTAACAATTCCTAGAATGGACGAATGTAACCGCGAAATAACTTTTTGTCGCAAAGCTTCAGGAATCACAACTGTATGTCCTCTCATTAAGCACTAATTTTCGGATGAAAACTCATTTGTACACAAGAAATATGGTTTGACGCTTAAGTCCGTATTGTTTTTGGACTAACCGTTAAAAATAAAATTCGTTGCTGTATTGAGTTGCCCTATTTGTTTCTTGCCGTAGTTTTTCCACGGTTATCGATAAGCCCCCTTCTAATACGAAGCATGCTTACGTCGCGCGATCGCACGGCTTAGCCTCATCAATCGAGTGGGCGGTATCTGCGCTAGCGCATCTCCCCGTTGCGCGCGCGCTCCCGCTCCTCGGACGCGCATGATGGTGATCCGCGCACCGCCCGCTGTCTCTGTCGCGTGCGACCGGCAAACTCACGCGAGGATTTTAGTATTACACCTTTTACATATATAGTTAACGAAACGATATTCCGACTATTTGTGATTCGAATATTCACTAGTCGCCGCGATGGCTTTACGTTACTAATTGAACAGCTAGTGGTCAGACCCCGCAACCGTGATGCAAACTAGGTTGTTTTACTAAGTGTAAAGTTAAATTAATATTAAAGAAGGGCACAACCTATATTTTTTAAAACGAGAGCGATAGCGTTCGCACAATAAAATCCATCGAGTCATCGACAGGCTGGTCGATCTGTGCGAGATACAGCCAGTCAATTACATATAGTGCTGCAGCGGTTACATGACAGGGTTAACTTTGCAAAAAGAGAAATGCGAATTTTCAAAAATGGAATCAGCTATTTAGGCTATATTATCAACTGTCATAGTTTAAAAAAATGGCCAAAAATAAGTGAAATCGATAACCAAGGCGTCTGTCCCCAGCAATGTGAGCCTAAGATCAAATTAATATTAGCTCCGGATAAAGTTTTAACGCACTATAACCCTAGTTCAGATCTATTTTTTAATAATCTCGTTCCCCCTGTTAAGACCTAATATTAACCGTCGATGCTTTGCTCCATGAATTAGGAGCGAAAATCCCAAAGGTAAAGCGATGGCCTTTAAAAACATATTGCCTTCGCTTCTAGGACGTTAGACGCAGCAGAAAAATTTAATTCGCAGATTTAAAAAGAGGCAACTGCTATCATTTTTTCGGGGTAAGGCAGTTTTACCAATGCTTGTATGGTAGGTCAAATCCATTTGTATTGAGAACGGATCACAAGTCCCTAATAACCATCTTCGATTCACATAAAGCTATCCCTGAGGTGTATGCTTATCGGTTACAAAGATATGCATTTTTTTTAAGCGGATATAATTATACTATCGAATTTGTACAAAGTAGTGACAAGCGTTGTTTATTTATCCTTGCGTGAGTTTACCGGTCGCACGCGACAGTTACAACGGGCGGTGCGCGGATCAGCACCATGCGCCTCCGAGGAGCGGGAGCGCGCGCGCAACGGAGATGCGCTAGCGCAGTTACGGCCCACTCGGTTGATGAGGCTAAGCCGTGCGATCGCGCGACGTAAGCATGCTTCGTATTAGAAGGGGGCTTACTGATAACCGTGGACAAACTACGGAATGAAACAAATAGAGCAACTCAATACAGCAACGAATTTTATTTAGAACGTTCAGTCCAAAAACAATACGGACTTAAGCGTCAAACCATATTTCTTGTGTACAAATGAGTTTTCATCCGAAAATTAGTGCTTAATGAGAGGACATACAGTTGTGATTCCTGAAGCATTGCGACAAAAAGTTAATTCGGAGTTACATTCGTCCATTCTAGGAATTATTACAACAAAAGCGGAAACGCGCGTTCGACTTTGGTTCTCGGACATAGATAAGACCCTGAAAATTTTAATTAAAGCGTTCAGCGTCTGTGCTTACATGCGACCGTCGCCACCGGGTCACTATCTCGCTTCCCGCCTCATCCCTTTCATAGGGTTCACGTACATTTTCTTCGGCCGATATACGATCATACATTTCTAGTTGTTGTAGATACATACTCAAAGTGGATCGCGGATTTCCATATGCACTCGTTGACCACTACAGGGTCGGTCATTGAAAAATTATACGAGTACATGTCGCGATACGGGATGCTGCATACGTTGGTAAGCGATAATGCTCCAGCGTTTTGCCCGCAACCATTTCAGTCATTTTGTGAAATAAATGGCATTTCACGTTTAACTTCACCCGTTTATCATCCAGCGGGTCATAGGCGAGCGAAAAGTTTAGTCAAAGTCGTTAAAGAGGGACTCAAGCTGAACATTTTATGTAGTAAAAGTAGTAAGGAACGCAATTCTAAATTATTGAAATATTTTTTGGATTACCGTAATCAAAATATTCTACTATTGCTTTATCGCTGGCTGAGTTAATATTTAAGCATGAATCAAGCATGCATTTAGATTTGATAGATCCTGTGAACCTGCCGCCCTCGTCAATCGCACTGGCTAATAAAATGCAAAAAGAACAGTTTACGCAGATTAAAAAGAGTCGTGGTAGACAAAGACAACGTTTCGCCCCCAGTGATAGCATACTTTTTAAAAAGTACTATAACAATAGTATGTTTCAATGTTGCAAAGGTTCAATTGGCAATAGACTATATTTGATAAAGGACTGTTTTTCATATGTGCTTAAAAAAGTACACGTGAATCAGCTTATTGCCGACAGAAGTAGTGAACCTAGTAGTAATAACATGGATCACAGTCCGACTTTACAAAATACCCCACCGAACCACTTGTAAACTGTAATCCCCAGTTAGTAGTGCCGTGGAACGAGCAGCGTTGTTGACAGAACCAAAAATACTAAGCAATCCAGATCCAACCGTACAGATGATGTTGTCTGACGGGACTACACAAGGCTTAGAAGGGGATAGGGAGTGATCCGGACGACACTCTTTACAGGATAATGACGAGGCAGAGACGTCGGAAACACCGTCAGGAGTTACCGTGACTAGAGGCTTCGGAAAACCTGCATGGGTGTGCATGATGAAGATTTCGACGGAACATTTTATGAAGCGGAGGTATCAGCTGATGTAGAACAATCAAACGAAGCGAATTTACGAGCTGCGGAGTGTTGCACATGTAAACGTCCCAAAATTGATTATGAACAATTTTATTACTGAAAATATATAAAGGAAAATAAATCTATCTACAGAAGTGGTGGCTGCGTCCACCGATGTACACTAATAAAGTTTCACCGTACTTTTATTTCACCATCATTCGACAAACCACTACCGGAAACATCTTTCCTACACTTCACTAGCGTAATGTTCTTACTGTACTATTCTAAGTATTAAATGTAAATAGTACATTATACTGCTATTTCCAGCTCCTTAGTTTTGCTTTTTTTATTATTAAGTCGCATCAAATAAGAGATTAAAAGTGCCATCTTGAGGTATTATCTATACTTGTAAATTTCAATCAAGAATGATTCACTGACTAACTTCTATAACAACGCACGGCTTAATCTGCTGGTCCTAGAAACATGAAATTTAGAGAGTAAGTTGTTTGTAATGTATATCTACTAAGCAAGGGTGCTTATAGTGCAGGATTTTCACTTTTTAAGCACTGGCCGCATCACTATATTATTATTTTAAGACAATTATATTAAAAACAAAATGCTATCTATGTGTTGTCAAAAAAGTTTTTAACATTTTATATTAATAAACGATATTCCTAACTCAAAAAATGGTGTGCTTTATCGAAAGCAGGGTTCTTAATATTAAATAAAAGTATAACGCTCTGAGAAGTGAGCGGGTGACGGCGAATAGCTCATAATCGTTAAAATATATTTACGAGTTTTCATTAAAAAAATATGCTCTTACTAGATTATGCAAATTGAACAAATTATTTTATTTTACTTTTATCTGCCTTCAGAATTGATATCAACCCTTTCGCCACTACGGGCGACTATAGCCGCACTCCATAAAATGCAACTGACGTACTACGGGCGACTAAAGTCGATCTACATAAGATGCCACTGATGTACTTCGGACGACTAAAGTCGCTCTACATAATAGGTTATAAATATTTTAATTTGTAGTTTTTTTTTTTCAATGAACACAGTCAAACCAACTCCGGTTGCCGTGAAATGTAAACGCGGCCGCTGAAATATCACAACAGAGAAATCGTCTGTAAAGAAGCGGTTAAAAATTAATGTACTAGTCAGACTGATAATAATATTGTTAAGAACGTGGGGACCGCGATTTGGATTAAACACTGTAGACTTCTTAGAACGTTTTAATAGGCGACCAACAGGTCGCAAGCACAATACACTGTAGCTAAATTATAAAGGGAATCGTTGCCAGTTGATCGCAGAAAATGTAGGTCCAAACACACTAGTCAAACCGCAGAGTCGCTGGATGTCTGTTAAAGTAGCAGGAATACTCATAGTCGATTACTTTTTTCTTGTTATCGCACCGATAGCTCGAACTAAACTCTCTCGCGGCTGCTGTTGCTGGATTCGGTGAAGTTTGCGCTGTTATTCTTATTGACGACTATTATAGCTTCATCGAAACTGGCTCGCGAATCCGGTGATCCGCGAGCTATCCTCTAGATTACCCTGGCCAGAGAGCTGGCTTATCCTGTCAGGTGGTGAGGACAACGTTATAGTCGAAGTAAAGGCCGGACCCTTACTCTGACTATCGTTCGCCTGTGACGCAAACGCGGGGGCTAGAAGCGCCCTTCATTCGGTGTAAGCTAGTGTACGCGGAGTGCGAGCTTATACCTCCGTCTCGCTCGTCGGCGAGCGAGACAGGTGACAATCGAGATGTGTTTGTGACTGGTATTGTAGGTGCATGTGGTGTTGTGCATCGAGTTAGTTTGAGTGTTTTCTCTGTCGGTCCCGACCCTTGCATCGAGACTAACTAGTGCATTTCTTGGACGCATTCTGGAGAACCGTGGATTTTAAAGCGGCACGTAGTCGACTGCCTATCAGACTAGTTTATTACGGTGGTTCATACCCACCTCGAAATGTCTTAGAGCGCATTCGTTGACGAACTGTCGAATCGTGGGAAGGCGAAGGTCACTGTGCAGGTCTATATTCCTCTGGTATAACTCCGTACCGGTGGTTAGCCGGGTGAAGCGATTCTGGAGGACCTGCATGGTCTTGAGTATTTCGAGCCGGTGCATAAACACTACACTCGCGTAGGTCAGGATGGGCCTGACGCAAGTTTTGTAGAGTAGCACTTTATGGCGAAGTGAAAGTTTGCTCTTTTTGCAAATCAGGGGGTGAAGGAGGCCCATGAATGAGCACGCCTTGCCCCTGACTTAGCGAGCGTGGGCTGTGAATCGAAGCTCCTCTTCAGCCGTGCCCTTCCAAGGAATTACACGGCCGAAGAGGGTTATATCACCCAGGATGCGGTAATGTGCAACTTTCTTGCTGCTGGACTGTTTGTGAGAAAAGTTCAGGTCTTCGCTCTTCTCCTGGTTGATGTCGATCCTCCAGGTTTGAAATTAAGCGCTGAGGCGCCCGATCGCCGTCTGTAGGGTCCACACCAACCAGGGAAGGCTATTACCCGAAACATAAAGGGCAGTGTCATCCGCGAAAAGCGCGAGATTGACAGCGAGTTCCTTCGGAATGTCGCTGGTATATAGCGCGAAGAGGAGGGAGGAGAGGCAGGATCCTTGAAGGACCCTTGCTCTGTTGGGGCGACTAGTCGATAGTGCGCTACCTGTGCGATATCGGAAAGTGCGATTCGATAGGAAAGCTCCTAAGATGGAAACGAGCTTATCAGGTACTTTAAGTAAGTAAAGCTTGTAGATCAAGCCTTCGCTCTCTCGCGGCGTCTCACCTCGCCCTTTTTATATGTCCCGACACCAACATTGCTACCGGGTTCCAGAAGGTCGAGTAGTTTACACAAAATAGAACATTTGTTTTTGTTTTCATCACGTAAACAAGTCCCAGCGTGTATGCCATAATGCACCTTAGATAAGATTTCATCCCGAATTATTATTCTAAATAGCGATGTCTCGAACCTTCCGGCTTATCCGCGACAATATTGATAGGCAAATTGATCATTATAGTGAGTGCACATCCATTAAAAACATGTGTCAATGACCGAAAGTTTTACATTCAACGGGTTCATTTTATTTTTCTTCCGAAGATTGTATGCAAAGATAGGTAAAATACTATTTTTGGTCGTTTCAATTTCTTAACACGATAAATTCAAACAATCATTACATGAAGATAATTATATAAATTTTTATTACACTTTGAAATGGTTCCACAGTTAAAATTATCTAAATTATGCTACAGGGAAACACAGACCTATGCAAAACTTTTTTATATGACAATAAAGTATTTTAAATGTTCAATTATTCTCTTTACCCGCACAGAATTAATCAAGGTTGCAGTGAAGCCAAACATTTGAAACATGACTCCATGTGTATGGAAGCACTCTACTGTTATTTGTTATTTTTACCTACCACGTACGGATATCGTGCGTGCTTGTTTTCGCCAAGTATATTTTAAGGTTTTATTTTGTAGAAATAAATCAATACATATTTCAAAACTTCATCAATACAAAAGAGTTTTTAAATTTTTCTTATCTCTTTAACCTGTTCATTGTATCTTGCTAATTAAAACTATTAAACACTTTGACACATCATTAGTCAGTATTTTAAATAAAATAAACAAATACTTTGGTACCTGTGCATCAAGTTCTTCGCTTTCTCCATATACAAAATTATCTTCAATGTACATCATCGGAACCATAACGCTTTTTTCATCATCAATATGAAAGGGTTGATCCATAGTGTTTGCAGCATCAAATTGTTTTTTCCATGTTCCCTGCAAAGTTTGTATAGTTTAAATGAAAATTACATAACATAGTTACATAAAACCAGACATAACAATGAGACGATTAATCCATTTATTATGGTTTGGTGATAGGTGTGCTTGTTATAAAATATATTAATATTATAATAGTTATTTGATGACTATAATAATCTACCTTAAAGTACAAAGCATTTATAAATACTAATCTACTTTCACTGTTAAGGCTGTCACTGGAAAGAAGATCCTTGATTTTTGAATTTGTTTTGCTTTCAACCTGAAATAATAGTAATATTAGTCAATATTTTTCAGTTAATGTTTGTATATAAAAATTGTTAAATAAGCCACATGAGTAGTAAAGTCTGGATTGCAGTTGGGTTCTCCAAATCCATCTAGCTACTAGCAACTTTAATGGCAATCTACTATCATAACAGCATTGCTGTGTTACATCAGTAAAATGTGTGAAGATGAGAATATTCTGAATAAGCATACTCACACATCACATTATCACTTAACATCATGTGTAAATTAAGGTTGTGTTAGCTCATTGCCAATAAAAAATTATAACAATGTGTTTTATATGGGAACATATATTAGTAATTATTTATAAAGATTTACTAAGAATATTTGGGTATTTTGGGTATAAAATTATCAGAACAATATACATTTTTTGTTAATATCTATTAGGAAATTCCATAAAAAAAACTTTACCCATTTATTAATTAAATCAGCAGCAGCAGAACCATCATTAAAATCAATTTTTTCAAAAGAAGCATCAAATACTTTAATAGCATCTTCTTTTAGTTTAGGCTCAAGATCATAAGCTCCATCTTTGATGTATACTTTATTAGCAACATTTAATGTAACACCTTTAATTGATTTCAATTTAGATGAGACAGCAGAAAATGATGAGCGTATCTGCAAGAATAAACTTATTGTGAAAAAGTACAATAATATTTTTTTCATATTTTCCCATGACTTCATAAATATTTAAATTCAGTTTATAATAAAAAATGAACTTAGGGGCTCCAAGTATAGTGAAAAAATATATTATTTTAAAGATGTGCATCCATTTGTAACTACTATTATCAAAAAGCTATTAATCTCTATATTAATCAAGTAATTCAAAAGATCAAGATCAAAAAGCTTACAGCAAATATCTTTTGCTTGTAGTAATTATAATGGCTAAATTTTTATATTTGCGCAATAAGATTTATTTGTAATTCACATTTAAAGTTATTGTTTAAATTATCTTAACTTGATTAATCCATTGGTGTAGTGGTAGTAACCCTGACTCTTACATCAGGGGTCGCAATTTTTAATTCTGGTTAGGACGAACATTCATATGATAAAGATTTGTGTATGAGCTGTCTACAATCTATGTTGTGTATGATCTATCTGTTAATGTATATTTAAAGATTGTATTAAAGTTTATTAGTCAATATATTCTTTAATAAAATTAAATTTAAAAATTACTATATATGTATATCAGTTTCTGATAACCCATAATACAATGGTGCTACTTATCTACATATCTAAGGTTTGGAATACTATGTTTAAAATTATCTCAGATATTTATTTACTTATAATGTGCTATAATTTAATTGATCAAATAACATATACACTATGTCATGTACCATAATTTATCCACTTTGGAAATGTTGTTTTGATCACAAACGAAAAAGTGTGGAATAATTGTGTGGTGAGTGTGGATGCTCAAAAGATATATGATATTTCAACCTCTCAGTTTTTGTTTTTTAAGTCATATCATTAATTTTATTACTACTCCATAAGAAAAGATTATTGCATTCATAGAAAATTAAAAAAAAAATACAAAACTTACAGCTTCATCATTTTCAATACCAAGGCTAGTTAGCAATTCTTCATGTGCAGAATCTGTTGAACCTAAAGTCAACAAGGCTAATACAAATTCAGCTGATAATGGTGAAGAAACTACGCTTTTCGTTTTGTCAAGTTCCTAAAATAAAGTAATTTTAAAAGACGATTAAAAAATATAAAAAATATTGTTTAATATTCTTGTATTTATAATTTTCTAACTTGTACACCAACTACAGTTGTGTTTACATGCGACTAATAAATAATAAAAATTTTAAAGACTTACATTACAAAACTTTGCGGAAAACCTTGCGATCGACGAAATAAGAATTTTATCACCCATTTCTTCAGAGGTTACGTTAAATAGTATTGTGAACAAAAGAAACAGAACTGAAAATATATTTCACAGACTTAGTCGTTGACCGAAACTTATAGAATGTCTGTGTAAGAGAACCGGCACTACGCTTTTAAGAATGATGTCATCAAGTCTATATCGATACTGGCGCAATATTATGAATAATTTGTATGTATAATATGTATTTGTTACATATTATATAATAATTTGGAGTGTATTTCAACCGTAGATGATTTATATCCACTTAATTTAAATCTAAATCCGTGTACTAATTGCAATTAGGGAATAGTTAATAAAAACACATTTACCTATATCTTTAAAAGTCGTCATCGACAAAATTATAATTTTACTGTAAACTATGACAAATAATTAATGATTACTTTTGTGAATTCCATTTGCAGATAAAAATTGATATCTAACATTGTAATCGATTAGAAATAACGTTTTTTCTTATCAATGATTTTTAAAAACAGTGATATTAATTTATAATAAAAATAATAGTTTTATAATTACAATAAAATTTGTATTGCAGTTCGTAAACAATGTGTTCTAAAATGTATTGCTTGCTACAAAAATCATGTTAGTACAGTTAAGTGCACAAACATAGTATGGTGTGAATCACTTTTATATTGATTATTTAATTATAAAATAATTATTTTTAATATGTAAAAATTTGAGCATTACTAAAATCATCGGTGAACACTAATTAATAATAAGAATGTTTAGGCATGTAAATTTTAAGAAGGAATTTAACATGTAATCTTCGAATCCACGCATTCAACTGTACCTTGAATCACAACAATATTTCACGTTGGAACTTTAGTGCATACGGTATTGAATTCAACGTGTTATTACGTTCCTCAATATTTCGATCAGGCAATGTATTCTTACAAGTTCATTTTCATTACATTATGACCTCCCATAAACTTTTATGTATGGGTATCCATAATTCTGTAATATTTTTGGTTTATTGGGGTATCCATAATTCTGTAATATTTTTGGTTTATTGTCAGAGTGTTTTTAATATAATTCTTAATAACTTACAAAAAGGTATAAATGATGTCGTTGATGATTATAAAAAATACTCTCGAATGAATTTATAACCAGTGTCTAATTTATTCATATGAGACATACATAAGGATAAACAGATATAAAGGTTTTGGTTAATGATCAACAGGCTAGCTTGTAGCCATCATACCAGTAACAAGACTGAAACCAAAAAAACGACCATGAAAAAGGAGATAAAAATTTGTATTAAAAAATCGGCATGGGTCTGACAAAAAAACCCTCACTGGGAAGTGAAGTAACGCACTCAGAGGCGATCTCGTCCGGAACCGACACCAGGGAGCAGGTGCTAGAGAAGATAGGGAAGGCGCTGATGCTAAAAAGATAGGGTTAAAGATAGACAGGGTCAGGGAAATACGGGACGGCAAGGATCGGATACGGATCTTAGGGTGCGGCACGGATTCGAAACTGGCAAAGGTGCGGGATAAACTGATTAAGGCAAGTAAGGGCCTGAATTTGAAGGAAGTTAGGAGTAGACATCCAATGATCATTATCAGAGACTATCTATATGTCCTATAACAAGGAAGAGAATATTCAGAAAGCGGTCAGGGCCCAGAACTAACACCTACTGTGTGGCGTCCTTGAGAAGGACCTACAGATGGAAATCAAGTTCAAGATGAAAGCGCGGAACTAGTGCGAGCATGATGCACGTGGAACTCCAGCGTGTGCGGGTACAGGATCAGTCTCCGCTGGTACAATGCAATCGATGCCTGGGGTTTGGCCACAGCAAACGGCTGTGCATCGAGTCTGAGGACCGGTGCAATCATTGCGGTGATCAGCACCTCAGAGCGAAGTCCGCGGACTGGCAAGCAGGGAAGATTCCCTCCTGACAAAACTATGGCAAGGCGAAGTTAGACCAATGAGACCACGGTGCGTTTAACGAGGAGTGCCACGTTCGGGAACGCTATAGCGATGGCAGCCGTAGCTTATTGCTAAGGGCACCCCGGGCGCCAGCTGCATATTCCAAAGGGGGTAACGCCATTACCATGTTGTGCTGGCGAACCTACAAAGATCCGAGCTTGTCGCGGCCAACTTGATAAGCAAGGCGCTGAGGAGAAGATGGGCGTTCGTCATGATCCAGGAGCCGTACATCGGTGCTATTGGCGAGATGCGGCCATACCCAAGGACAAGGGTAGTATAATGGGTCGGCCGGGGTGGAGGTAAAGTCATCAAGGCCGCCATTGTACTGTTCTACGACACTATCGACACTGCAGAATACCCCGCCTTCACGTCCGGGAATATTGCTGTTGTCAGACTGAGGACCGGATCATGGGAGGTGGCGTGGTGTCCGTCGACCTGAAGCCAGATATACCGGTCGGACCATATCTAGACCAAATCAGCTGGATTGTGGGAAGGTTGGGAACTGACAAACTGTTGCTGAGCGGGGACGTCAACGCCCATAACACCTATATTATTGTATTAAGGGGGTAGACTGTTCTCTAGCTGCTTGAATTTTACTGTTTGCTCGACCACTCTGCTCGATAGAGTTGAGTGCTGGCGACTATATATCTTCACCGGTCCACAAAGCAGTTCTGTACGAACTAAACCTTGTGTGGACCGTCCATACGGATATTAGGGGTTCCACGCGGAAGTACACTACCAGTAGGGCTGACTGGGGTGAGTTTGACAACCGGCTCACCCAGCTGCTTTCGGACCGCTGTCGAACTCTCACCGAAGTCAATGGGGTGGTGGATAAAAGGGCGCTAGACGGCATGATCAATCGGTATGTGGAAACCGTGGGGAAAGCCTGTGAAGTAGTCCTGCCTAAGGCCATAAAAAGGAAGATTGCAAAATTGCCTTTGTGCTCCGAACAGTTCTTTCTCCTTAAGGCTCTTAAGGAAGAAGACGTATCGCCAACACGCGGCCGGCTTGTAGCGCGCGAGAACATGTGGGACGGCATCCATCGTGTGATGCGCCGAACGGAGGTGAGTCCAGGGAGATCAGGTACTGGACGCAGTGGGAATCAGCCAGGATCTTGGCGGAGATTTTCTTCTCGGAGAATATCACTGGGGAGAACAATATCGACTGTGGTCGAAAAAGCTGCTGTAAGAGAAAAAGCCAATGAAATCATGCGACCCCCTTTCACTATGAAGGAACTCCGATAGTACAAAGGGAGTCTAAGTATGAGTGCACTTTTTCATTTTAAAATAAAAACAGGTATTTTAGGATAGATTTGTGATATTTTTATTGTATTGTAAAGAAGACATGTTCCGATTAAGTATGGAATAAAATATCCAGCAAATGACCCCCACGGCTCCGATGACAAGCCATTACTCATTTCATGAAATTTTCCATGACTTTTGCACAGAGATGTGGTTGTATGTCAATGATGATGGGTTGGATTTCCGATTTCAGCTCAGGGTTTCGGGTTTATTCGCATAAGCCCGTGATTTCACAAAACCACATAGAAAAAAAACGCACGGCGTTAAATCGCACGATCTTGGTGGCGATTTGACATCAGAATTTCGTGAGATAATGTGTTCTGGAAATCGTTGCTGCAATAAGTCGATTGTTTTATGCGCGGTGTGGCAGGTTGTGCCGTCCTGCTGAAACCACAAATCCAGATCCATGCCGTCCAGTTGAGACCACAACAAGTCCGTTATCATATTCCTGTAACACGTTCACAGTCACAATGAAAGCTGTCAAATTTCAGAGTTGCCACTTGCATGAGAAAAAAAAATCAAATTTTAAAAAATGCACCCTTTACCTGCTGTTTCGTATACGGATGGGAGCGGCTTGACTGTTAGCTCCTACTAGGAAAAAGATTAACGCTAGTAGTATCGCCTCGGTAATAAGCGATGATAGTAATAGCAAAATTTTTGTGATTAACTGTAAGAAAGTCATACAGAAAACTATAGAGAAAAATAAAACATAACTTAGATTTAAGCAGAAGTTCTATCAGAGAGTGCAGGAATGTTTGTATTCTCTGCGATCTTTAATCAGTCCTGAAATATGCAAATTGCCTGAAATTATTTGAAAAATTATATATATTGAATTATTTGAAAGACTTTTAAATTTCTCTGTGAAAACCACAAACTTTCTCTTCGGTCCTCTGATAGTCTTTTACTATCCGCGCCTATTCATCACTCGTCTTTCTTGGACAATTCCTTCTCTGTGACAGCTGTTAGACTGTGGAACGATCTTCCACATAACACAAAAAGGGCCACCACTAAAAACGTTTTTAAGCGAATGCTTCGGCTCCATTATGTTATGAAACTTCATACATAAGTAGCCTCCGCCTATAAATATATATATATTTACATATATATTTATAATTCAACTTGTATTAATATAATGGCATCTTTAATTCTTATCTGCCCCGCACATTCCTTTATTTTCGATCCTCTTAGATATCGGATGACTGGTAGAGAATGCCTTTAGGCATTAAATCCTCCCTGTACTAATATAAGTGCTGAAGCATAAATAAATAAAAAATAAATAACAAATAAGGAGAAATAAATAGCTAAATAAAAGAAAATAGAAACATGCTTGTAATTAAAATGAAGAAAGAAATGTGATAAGTAGATATTAGAAGTAAAATGTTCCAAACATAAGTTAAAAATAAGGAAAACTGTTATAATAAAAATAAAAGTTGTCTGTAGTAGAAACTGAACGTAGTGTATTGCACTGTCTATGTCAAGGTATTATATCTGATATCTCTCTTGCACTCTCTTGGATTTTGTCAATGTACGGGAAGGACGTACAATCATATAAAGTTAAGATATATTAATATAATACTAAAGAATTTGTACTGCTTAAAAATACAATTAGCAAATAAACACCGAAGATCTCAAACAGTGTTTTATCTCAAGATCATCAAAATAGTACAGTTGTCTGCCTCAGCTTTAAGCGAGATGCGTGAAAAAAAAAATGGAATGTGGTATGATAGATAATAGAAATGTATGAAAAAGAGAAATGAGAATGGAAGAAGAGGTATGCTTGCGATATAATAATTATAAGTAATTCAGACAACGACGTGAATAGACTCTGTAAAAGTGAAACAGGCAGAACGAGAAAAAAAAGCTCAGGACCACAACGTTTCAGCATTGGAACAAGATTCCCGACTCGATCAACTCACCGGACACATCTCGGCAGTCGACGAACGCACTAGGGTGGCCATGATACAGTACGATCGGTAACGTTCCGAGGTCGATTGTGTTCAAATGCGCCACCATCAGAAGGCGGTTCAAGCGTGTGTTAACGAGTTCCGCTTCAGAAATTCCATCAAAGGATTCGCTGCTTGCTCTTTAGTCCTCCCAGGAAACCTAATTGCGCTTGGTTCGGGGCCTTTAATACGAGAGTTACGCCCACATCCTTCCTCTCGTCAGAGGCGTCGATACGTCTTTGGTCTTCGAAGATTCTGAAAAGTCAGATTGTCTCGACGACAGTTTGGAAATCCAATGCATTCCATCATGACACGCAACGACTTTGCTCATCTGAGTGCAGTGGAAACTGAAACAGAATGCAGGGCTGCTCTGTACTCGAAAGCGTCATTGTAAACGAGGTTACTGTGGTCTTCCAGAGCTTTAAGTCGAAGTCCGCTTCCGGCTTCGACGGCGTCTCTAATAGAACACTGAAGTGCAGCCCGGCACAGCTCATTTACTTGCTACTGCAGATTTTCAACGATTTGATCAGATTTTTCAAGACAGTTTTCAGCTGCTCCCTCGCAGCTGCAAACTGTCCCTGCGTCACAAAGTGCATATGTATAAATCTTGCATTAGGCCTGTCATGACCTGCATAGCGACCTTCGTCTCCCCACGCTCGAGTCATCAATGACTACGGTGTAGTCACACACTTCTACATGACTATGAGCTATGCCAACCCCTAGATAGTTCGTTCAGTCGAATACGTGCCCCACGCCAGCCTCTGCCTTCCAAGCGTCGCCCGCGTAATGATTGAGACCGTCAAAGCAGTGCTGGGGATAGACACAACAAAAACTACAAATGTCTACTTAGCAGAACACTGCATGCGCAAACAACACCAACCACCGACACAATACACTCATCGTGCGTCCTTCTCGCCGCCGAGTGAGACACTATACGGGCTCGCAGACCGCGTTCTTACGATACACCATTATTCTGGAGCGGTTCTCTCCGCCGGCGGTCAGCGATACAGGAGAGCAATAGATAGAAATAGGGGCCGCACCCATCTCCGACAACCACTCTTCTACTGTGATGCTACCTCCATGTCATCCTAGCCAGCTTCTAGCTTCGTTTTTATGCACACGAATCACCGAATTCATGAGACCTGAGTCCGATGAAGCTGTAAAAGTCATCAAAAAGACTAACAGCGAGTAACATCTTACGAATAAAGACGAAGGTTGGTTGGCAGTCGGCGATAAATAGCGGAGTAAGCACGAGCTCCAGGAAAAGATAAAAAGAAAGTATTTAACTCAAAAGAAGATTCTGTTCAAAAGAGGGGAACGTCTACTCAAAATCATAAATTATTTTAAAATCCGAAAATTTTTATTTTTCAATTATATTATGATATTTTTCAGTAAACATTTTTAAAACAAGTAACACCGGCATTTCCTTCAGAATCCAATGAACTATAAAACATATTATACACAATGGACAGGTCTATGGCTGGAACAGGTGTTTCCTCTAGTTGAGGTGCGAAATTGTTCCAGGCGTCCTGTAACTCTATAATCTAAAAAAAATCTTCTCGCCATTTTTTTTTGTTTGTTCTTTTTCCTATTTAAATATATTCGGATGATATACCGAAAGTAAGTTTATTATATACAACGGGAGGATGTGGCGAAAAGGCAAGCTCGTCGCCATCAAACCTTTAACCGATAGGAAGAAAAAAGGGAGGGATAAGAAAAAGGAGCGTGAAAAAGGAAATAAAGATTGTTAAAGAAGAAAAGTGTTATAATTTTAAGGCAATAAAAATCAATAATAGATGGCGATGGAAGTTATCGTTTATTAAATTTTTACAGGTTTTTACAGTTCTGGTTTAGCGATAGCAGAAAAGAATGGGATTATTCTCAGTTTTAAAAAAATATAAAAATAAAATAGAGGCATAATCGACATGGGAAATGGTATTACTGTTATAATTTTTTATTAAACCCAAATTAAATTAAGTGGTATTGTGTATATTGACTATTAAAAGATATTAAAATGAGATTCTGGCCACTATACTACACCATCTTTAAAAACTACGAGAACAGCTATCAGTTAATCAATCATAAAAATTGCTTTATCAAATTTCCAGTGTCAGATATTTTTGAAAAACCTATTTTTTTTTTCGCTTTTAACATACGAATGATACATAAAACTTGAAAGAATGTAACAGTCTATTTAAAAAAATGTATAAAATAGTAAAAAACACAAAAGTTGTAATAAATAAAACGAAAAGGAAGAATGATTTTCCAATTAGAAACTATAGACTGTGTAGCCCACCCCGACCACCCGGTAAGTGTAGTTGCGGACCGCAAATTCCTAGCTACCAAACTATAATGCCACCACCAAAAACTTGTCGAAAAATGGATATACCACCAAATCCTTGTGTACCCCGATACCATCATGGCAAGGAAACTTGGAAAAAATATAAGTATATTTCCCTATTCATTGCTATTCCTCTTATAATTATTCAAGCTTTACACGTCCTTGGCCACAAGACGCCTGCTAAAGAAAGTTGTCGTGATTACGAGTTTATGCGCAGACGTACTAAAAGATTCCCATGGGGAGACGGTAAAGCTTCTCTTCTGCACAATGATCGTATAAATCACCTCCCTGGTGAATGCGAGCTGCCTCCACTACCATGCGATTGAAAGTAAAAATACCTTTTGTATTCATTGCTCCTTGATGTTTACACCTACGAGAGTCTACTAATAAAAAAATATAGGAAGGTATTTTACAATGCATGCGCAGTGATTAAAGTTGGGAAAGGGCATGCGACGTTATTTCTCTAGGGCGGGCGGGGGCCGCGATCAATAGTAGAGCTGACGTCAGAGAGGCTTCGCACGCCATTGGCCTAGCCGGCATTATTAAGTGAAGCTTTGAGCGGAGTGGCGCGGAGAGCGTCGCGCCGCGGGCACAACACCGCAGCACGCGGCGGGCCCGCGCACCGCCCGCGCTCGCCCGCACGCCATGGCCGACATGCCGGACCTCTCACACCTTACGCCCGAGGAGCGCGCCATCATCGAGGGCGTTATGATGCGCCAGAGACAAGAAGAGCAACGCGAACACGAAATAATGAGGTGGGCTATACACCTTCACCCACCCCGTCAGAGTCTTGTCCTTTGCTTTTATGCACCGCATGTCTCCATTTTGTCTTTTTTACCGGGTACAGATATGTGGATGTTACTTACATAATAGATGTTATCATATTTTTTTTATGTGTCAAGAAAATCACAATGCTGTTACTAAATTTTTTATTTATTGAAACGTAAGAAGGAACCTGCACCTTTTTTGCAGTCCTGAACATGCAAGATAGGCTATATCGTATCACTGTGAGATACACATATAAAAGAAATTGAATAATTTATGTACCAACTACTGTTCACCATTATTTTTTTGTTTTACATTGAATAAAGTTATGTTTGGAATATATAAACGCAATCTGTTGTACAAGGAAAAAACTTCCATTACATAATTGTACAAAGATCGTATACATTTGTAATTTAATGTTTATTGTTTTATTTTATAATATCTTTTTATAAAATTTATGATCTTTATTACAAATTGAGTCCTTGTTAGTACTTTTGTGTATTTTTTGATATTTAAAGATAGGTCCGAAGACAAAGAAGCATTACAAATATTTATTACAAATTAGTGTGACAAACTTTGCGATTTTGTTATTCTATTAACAAGTTAAAGTGAGCCATTGGTTAAAACAATACGATTTTGAACTTCGATCCGTAGGCATAATGTTTGTTTTTCATTTTCACATCAATGGTTTATTAAATCGTTTATTTTTGCCACATGAACACTGGGGCTTCGTCTAAGCTTGTATGTCTATATTCATTATCAGGCAACGTATACATAGATATGTACTTGCTTGTTATCGTTTATTATCATTACGTGACTACGAAAGGCGAATGACACGTGTGGTTTTATTCCTTTTCTAAATTGAATTGATCATTATTAATCTATCAAACATTTATACAGACATTATTGAATCACGCTTTTGGGTATACGCATAATGCGACGATGACTTTATGAAAGTTAACATATTTTTTTGCAATTTTCTCTATTAAATTTTGGATTGGATTGGATTGGATTGGATTGGATTGATTATTATTTTAGTAATTTCTTCGATGAGTAAATTAAATTTTATAAAAGTAAAGTAAAAAAATATGGAATATATTCCGCAAAAACACGTAAGGACTTATTTGGATCGTTAGCAAACACTCAGTGCTCAAAAACTTTGCATTTAATCATCAAATGTAATTTTTCAAGTATTTGCAATACTGATGGAAAATATTATGTATTTATATTCTAACAATACATATTAACGTTTTGTTATCCACTTATCATATCTTTTGATTAGCATTATCATTTCAATTTTCCACATATATAACAATCTTCTTAAACTATGGTACACACAAAAGGCTACAATTAATTATTTATATATTTAAGATATATTAATTAATAAGCGTTTCCTATGTACCTTATATTTAGTACTGTTCGTGTTATTACAATTACATATTAAGTTTTTAAAGGAATGTTCCTCTACCACGTAGTAATTTATGTATTTAATAACTATTAAATTGTTTGAGTTAAAGCTTAACGATGCATGTATAAACATATTGTATCACCATTTTTGAATAAAAGTTGTTTTTGATATTAGAACTACTCACATTACTCGATGCTTTATTTCAATTATATTTGGACACACAGAATTATTCATTATACACCACATAATACTTCACTTGGTGGCTTCGAAATTGAGCTTTTTCATAGGAAAATGATATTTACATTATAATAAAATATTCTTTTAAAACGACCACTCGATTTTATAAACAAAAAACGGGGTCAGCGATGAATGTTAAGATAGATACAATAGCATCGATAATTGGCAGTTCGTGCTCATTAACATCGAAAAGATTTATTTTTCAGATAAAAGATCGACCTATAGATTAAAAATGTCAAGTTGCAATGTAGTTAGTATTTACGTTGATTTATATCTCTAACCAGTTTATAGTCTATCTTCTATTATAATTCTTTTGTAACCCTTCGCTCTTTTAGGATGTACAATCTTGAAGAAACAGAAATTTATTGATAAGTTGAAATTATGGGATATTATGGGTTGTATCACTTTGTACGCCTATACAATTTAAAACTAGAGATCAATTACAATTAGTTAACTTTGTCCATCGTTACTTTTATCTTTTGCATTTGCGTTATAATAGTTCTCTATCACTTGGTCTTGTTCTTTAAAAAAGAAACAGTCTTCTTAAACGAAATTGCTTACGCATATTCATGTTATCTTCCTGTTCATTATTTTTAAGTTTACTGTAAAAAATATTTAAAACATTTCCCTGTTAATAAATCGTGTAATGGCATTTTATGAGAGATTGGAGAGCGTGTATCAAAGTAAATAAATCAACTTGGAGATTGTCTAAATTTTGGCAGGAAATAAATTACAAATATAAAATGTAGACCAATAAGGTAAATCGTTATTATTTTAATAAAATATCAACTGTCAATGCCTTTTGGAAATTTAATAGTTATATGAGCTGTAAAATTATCAAGTCAAAATTATTTTTTACGACAGACGAAAACAAGATGAAGTTGCTGTGTTAGAGCAGACTATACGAACCAGAAATGAGATGCAGAGGGCAGCGGGTGTAGAGTTAGCAGCAACATGTCACATCTGTTTAAAGACCAAGTTTGCAGATGGTGTTGGTCACTCCTGTCACTATTGTAGAGTCAGATGTTGCGCTCGATGTGGCGGGAAGGTTACACTACGCTCCAATAAGGTATCTCAGTTTACGTCTAATGTTTTCCTGAATTCGCAAATAGACAACAAATGAACTTCTTGTAATTAAACTTATGCTACTTAATAGTTTAAATACATAATTATTTTAGTTGTAAAATATTTAAATTGCAAATGAGATTTTTGTGTATTATAAACTTGAAATAATTCTAATGTTAATAAGTTTATATGCACTTTTAAAGATAATATAATTCGATATGAATGCAAGAATTATCTAAAACTTTCTTCGCGATTTTTACCCGCATTACAAATTCTATTTTAAGTTTAAGTGTAAAGTACAAAAGATTCAACGAGGTCGAAGTGCGAGTACGATTAGGTTTCAATACACCAGTTATATAAGATAGGATAATTTTTGTATCAATATAAACATATCCAAATTGGTTTAATATTGATATGTTTAAATATTTATTAGTTTTGGCGTAATGCGACGAAATCAAAAAAATGTTTTATAAATATTTGGCTAAAATTACTTTTTGTTATAAATTCATTTTATTTACAGGTAATTTGGGTGTGTATTTTATGTCGAAAAAAACAAGAGTTACTGTCAAAAACTGGACAATGGATACATAAAAGCGCCGGACAGGATTCAATGTTATGGCAAATGGAATCGGATATGCGAAACCTAGCTACGCCCGGCGATCCATCACTAGATAAAAGACCAAAATTAGAACGAGCTCACAGCGCAGCTGAGAAGGAAAACCATCCGTTGCAGCGGTCCGGTAGTGCACTGCGGCGACAGTACAGCCAACAAGAGGCGCGTAGCTACGGCGAGTTGGAAGGGTTAGCTCGTACGCATCCACACCTCGTACATTCGAGGCAAAAAGCCGCATACGGTGTCGACGACACTAACGCACTGCCATCGGCGGCCCCCACGCAGCTGATGCCATATCCGCACTCGCATCCACCACCACCGCCTCGTTCCTCTTCCTCCGACGACGAGGTCCCCGAATGCATCTCTGACGAAAACGACGAGTATCGCGATCGCGGTGAGTACGCACGCTATTTTGGCAGACCGGCAGTACACTCCTTCGTTACCACATTCCCGACCGTCCAAGCTAGTTTTATTTACCTATCCTTATTACACAACAATCGCACCACATAACACTGAAAACAATAATCTTAACACCTGATATTCTCCCCAGCATTATATCTGCGTAGGATACGATTCAATTAATGTGTTCCGTGCGAGGTAATTCATTTTTTATATTAAAATTAGTTAATAGTACCAATTAATTAATAACGTCAACTAGCAAAATATCAGAGAATTTCACAGTGTGGCGGCATGTCTAAACTTATGCAATGGAGTTCCCAAAATTTAGGACGCCGCTCTTGAGTTTATTATTCAACAATAATACTGATTGTTTGTGAAGTAAGTTTTAATTATACAATAATTTATATGCAATCTGTAATTTTTTTCAGTTTTTAAACGACGAAAAAGATTTTCTAAGTGGGCAGATTTTCTTAAATTGTGTGGAGTGTAGCACTAAGAAAGTAATAAATATAAATTGTGTAATGTAACCCGTGGGAACAATAATGTAATGAGAACGTGTCGCGATTTGGTCCTGACGCGCCCGGTAGCCGCTCCGCGATGAGTTATATCGGAACGACATTTTACACCTCGCCATCCCTGTTCGCAGGTAATAAAGATAGGAGCTGCTCCGGGAGCTCCAGAAACCAGCGCCAAGCAATATTAGACGAGAAAATGAAAAAGTTCTTATCGGTGAGCGGGCGTTTCGCGGGAACATTATTCTTTATTCGTACAATTTTGCTACGTTTAGATGTTAAAATGTTCGTTACTGTTCATTGATGGTTTTCATTAAAATTGTGGATGATTCAACTTTATCTTTCTCCGTCTATGTACCTTCTTCGATCAATGTTATCATCATTACTTGGGCATTTCGTACACGAAAACGATGACATACTTTCAACCGGTTACTCTTACAAAAAAAACTTACTGTTTCAAGTATATAATTACATATTTAATAAGGACGCTCCTGTATAGTAGATAAATGAAATGTTTGTATGGCAACGAAACGTGTACCTTTGCCTTTTTGTTGTTTGAACCACATAATAGAAATTACTCAAATTCCTGAAATACTGCATTTAAAATTATATAATTTATTTTAACATATGGTTCAAATAACTTCGCATGTCTCAGCGAAAAGAAGTGTAAAATATTTGAAAACATTTCAAAAACATTAGATTTTGTGAGCGTCTAAATTTTACTTTGTCGTTGTTGTTTTGCTATATGACTTTGATCTTACACACATCTTCTCGCTTGTGTGTGATCACCGCTTTTAATTGCGATGCATTTGTTTGATGGCAAATAATATTCAAGTTATATCTACTTGATTTCTTTCGAACACGTCTACCTTCTTATGAACTTTTTTGTTTTTAAACGTCTAAAGTCGTCGAAACATTTAAGGATTAGTTTGTTGTCTTCACAAGATTTTATAAAAATCCGAACAACAATTAAAAAGTGAAACTCAAACGGTTCCGGGCGCGTACGGACGCCGACACGTGGGTTTTGGTTTTTCGATGACTATTTATACAATGTCGTTCATAGGACAACTTGAGGCGAGCGCATCGTTACGGAATCCTCACCTGCGCAGCACAAGCGTGGCCGCCAACAATTATTATAATTTGACTAATCATTCGTCGGCCTCCTACGTTCCGGAGGCGACCGGGCTGTTCGAAATGAGAGGCGCGCCGAACGGCGGGCGCAGCTTCGATTCGGTGACGGACTGTCGATGGCGCACCCGCGACGACCTCGTAAACTCGTACCTGCGCCCGTATGCACCGGGAGAGGGCCCGCGCCCCGATCGCGCTGTTTATAAGAGTGCCTATTTGTGGGAGGACTCCTCCGACAACAGACGCTTCACCGAGAGGAGAAAAAAGACTGTTCGTTTTGACGGGCACGAGGGCGCTGCCACGTTCCCGCGCGGCGGTCGCGACGCCTCCGGCGCTCCACACGACTGGGCCTCCCTGCGCTGGGAGTCTGAAAGACAGACCAGCCAGGACTCCGCCACTAAAGATTCAGGCATCGATACCTCTAGCACTTTTACATCGAGCGAGGACTCAAATAGAGGCGATTGCCCAAAGGTATTTTGCATTTACTCCCTAAAGAAATTTACACGTTATTCAATTATACGTTAAATGCAGCAAATACTAAACGATATATTTTGCGGCATGCATACCTCTTCAGCATTGCATACTTATTTTCACCGCCTTTTGGTAAAGTTGAAACGAATCCATTCAAGGTTCTGTATATTCTGTGAAATATAAAAGTTAGATATTAAAGTTATTCGTTTATTGTGTATGAGTTTGTTTGTCTGCGGCATGATGGTTTTGTCGGGCATGTGTCGGTTCTTACTATTGAATGTGCTCACTGTGCACTTGTGTTTTTATGTACATATTTAGCCATTAATTACGAAGGTAAACACTTTTACGTTTTTAACACATTGATACAACAGTTCCCGCTGAGTTGGCAAGTGTCAATGGATGGTACACGCATGATCGGTCATATGGTATTGCGTAAGAGCGTTGTGGAAGGAAGCTCGCATTCTTCCGCTGCCATTCTGGGCCTGAAGGTGGTTGGAGGAAAGATACTATCTGATGGAACGCGAGGTGCAGTGGTGGAGAAGGTGAAGAAGGGTTCGATAGCTGATTTAGAAGGACAGCTAAGAATAGGTAAATAAAAATGTGTAGTTATATTTAACTTTACTACACGTATGTTATATTGTCCAAACAAATCTCTTGTAAACAAAGATTAACATGGTTTTTTTATGGACAAGGCCTATTTCTTACTATACTTGGGCTAACTTTTGACTTCAATTTCACATGATGTAAATTGAAAATTATGCCGTACGTGGTGAAGTGTGTTCACACAGAAAACTCACATGCTTGAGTCCCGAATCACAGCAATGTTGTTATAATAGAATAGAATTGGATGGTATTTGGGTACTAAAAACCAACAATCATACAAACTTTACTATTTAAATTGCTCCTGTCTCGAACCAGAGACCTGTAGGTAGTTAACCTGTCGAAAATTCAATAATCTATTAATAATAATAAAAAAATATTTTTATATAAACAGTTTATTGTAATTACTGTTTTCTAAATATTATGTACTAGTTTTTTGCTATTTAAATTTTTTTTAAAATAGCATGTTATTGATATAGTAAAGTGAAGTGGCAAGGTATGAATACTCCAACGAAAACAGGCTCACGAATACCAAATGGAATGGCTAACATTGTTATTTTTAGTGATTGCTTTAAATATAAATACATATATTAATCCCATGATGTGTTTAGGTGATGAGGTGCTGCAATGGAATGGTGTGCCTCTGCAGGGGCGTAGTGCGGAGGAGGTAGCGTCTGTCGTGGCTAACAGCAAACATGACTCCCACGTTGAACTCGTAGTTTCGCGTCCGTTTACTACGGGACGAACGCCTCCGCAAGCCTGGAGAACGCATAAAGGTACTTTGGGATGTTCATTTAATTATTAATTATTTATTAACAGATTATGATAATAAATAGATAAATTTAACAGGAAATTTGAGACCATAACTTGTTTCGGATTTTTTTAATAATAAGTTGTTTTTTATTAAAATCTTAATTTTATACAAATTAATATATTTTGTAACTATTTTGATAAAAAAAATTATATTCTTTCACCCCTTAGACTTGGACCATAGACTAATTTTACTATCAAGTTTTTGAATTAGCAGGAAATACTTCTTCATTTTTCCTTAGATTCCAAAAATATAATAAAGAAAGTAGATAGTACATACTTTGACAAAGTCTGACGAGATCGATCGTTTTTTGTACGTAAACCATAATATATTTACATATCAGAGATGTACACGGAAGTCATGGGTGGTTGTGAGAAACCAAGTGTGTTGGTCACGTCGCCGGGATCCCCCGATATGCACGCCCGTCGTCGCTCCGCGCGACTCAACCACAACGCCAACGTCGCAGGACGCATACAGGTGCGTAACTATTCATATCGTTCATTAATTACCATTTAAGTGGTGTTTAAGTGTCGGAAATGCCTTCGCCTATATACACTCTTGGGGCCAAAGAAAGGTTATGTCGCAAAACTTGCACCGACAAAAATCATCACGGTGCCAAGTAAACGTTTCCGCAAACATCTGTGTCCGCCAGGCCAATGCAGACTGTGTGGCCTTGTCTCAGGGAATTTAAACCTCCTATATTCATCTCTTGATAATTGGTACATGGCAATGGTACGTACGGCTTGTCTCATTACCTGACCTTTAATTGTTATTTAAGTAAAATAATTCCTTAAATCCGTTATCAAGAGATTAAGGGGGCCAAGGTCATAAGTACCTAAAGCCAAACAGTCCCAGAAGCCCTCCCGAGCTGCTACTCGGGAAGGCTTCTGTGACCGTCGGCGGAAATTAATATCACATATTTCCGATCATAACTCCGGCTGTGGAGATCGCGAAAGCGGTCATATGCAATACCGACACTACTATTTCTCCGCGGCAACACCAATGCTACGTCTGCGGACCAAGCAACGCTTATTAAGCGCCTCCGCCACTATTTTGTGGAGAGCAATTGGAGGATTTTTGAATGACCTAGAAAGTGTCTTTCTATATACTATTTGTTAAATACGCAACTCATTACAGGGCCATGCTTTGATCGTTATTAAAACAATGGCAGTTTTGCCGATCGGGTGTGTCGTCTGAGTAAAAGTGGTTGAGCAGGGCAGAGGCGGTATCTGATGCAGCGTTAGTGTAAGAGTTCCCGCATTTGAGTTTTAGTAGAGTTTTTCTTGGGGGCGATACCTTTATTATTCTATTGGTGACTGACCAGACATCCTCCTTGCCCTGCGCTTTACAGAACTGTCTGAAGTGTTCGGTAGACGATTTCGAGAGTGCCTTCGCGTATTCGAGTTTTGCCTCCTTATAGGCCTTGATGGTTTCGGTGAGGGGCTTTTTAGATTTCTTCAGGTCGTGAAGTCGGTGATGAAGCCTTATGCATTCCTTTTTCTGTCTCTCCAGAGCGTCTGACCAGCAAGGGTTGAAAGTTTTTGGACCTGGTTTGTGATGGAACGTAGTTCGGCAGACGCTTTGGACAGTTTCGGTTAGCCGGTCCATCACGCGATCCAGTCCCTGATGCATTATGGAGTTAAAACCTGTTTCATGCATGCCTCTCGAATGACGTGCCATTGTTCCACGTTGTTTGCAAGATTTTGGGAAGCGCAGGTGACGTCAACTATCGAAGAACAGAGGATTCCATTTCTAACGACTTCGAACGTTGGCTCATTTCTCACGTTGCAAACTGCCATGTTGTTCGAAGCCATCAGACCGGCTAAGTCCTCCCCACGAGGATCCACTTTGGCCTCACCCCATTCCTGATGGCTACCGTTGGCGTCGCCACCCACCAACCGCAGAGAAGAACCAGTTGAGTTAAGGAAGTTGTTAAATTTTCCTATGGTGTCAACGTTGTCGGCGTCCGGTTCTATGTAAAAAGATGCTAAATCTAAGTTCCTAGGGTCGAGGCTGATGCGAATGATAGCCAAGTTTTCCGTCGATAGCTGCGTTACACCAAGAGCAGCGACGGTGGCGGTGGTGGCTATGCACGCTTTAATTCGAGAGCCCTGAGGAAACTGGTAAATGTTAATTCCCAGCAGTGGTTTGACGTCCGTGGCAGCCCCAACGTACGGCTCGGAGATGAGTGCAATATCATATTTGTTATTGATGAAGTAAGTGAAGAACTGTTGCTGAGAAATGAAGCTGCGCTGTAAGTTGCATTGAATGACTTTAAGTGGTTTAGTGACCATAGTCGGTGTTATCATCTAGGGATTTGATTACTTTAATGATTTTGGGACAGGATTTGGTGTCAAGAGCCGAGTGTTTCGTTTTGACTGCGGTTTTGGATTGAGTACAATTGTAACAGCACAGTTTGTCGGGGTTGCTTTTGAAGGGGCAAGACGCCTTATTGTGAGCAGTAGATCCGCAGTGGGCGCACGGGTAGAAATCAGCCGTGCATTTTCCGTTCGTGTGGCCGAACTGAAGGCTCTTGTAGCACTGAACAAAACGGCTGAAGTCCGCCACGTGCACCCTCTGGTGCTCCACGTTTACGCGTTCGCCCTCTACAAATTTACGCTGCACTGCCGGGGCCATCTCCAGGACCGCGTTGCACAGATGTTCGCTGCGGTTTTTGAGAAGGAAGCACAGACAGAGGTCATCAGCATTTATCACATTTTGCTGGCTGACTATTTGCGTCAGCTCCTCCCTCTTTATTTCCTTACTGACGCCCCTCAGAATGATTAAGGGGCACCGCAGCTTCGTCTCCTCCGCGATGACTCCAGGAATCTTATTAGCTTTAGTGAGCATGGCATACCTCTGCTCGATGGTATCAAACTCTACCTTTAACATGTTTTGGCGCAGAGTTTTAACTTTAGTCGGCGCGAACGTGGTGTCCTGGAACGAGACGTGTTAGCGCCACTCGTCGTAGACAACCGGCTGGTGGACGCCGGTCTCATCTGCCTTGATTATGATAGATGGTCGCGTGGGTGTGGGTTGCCGTTTAGGTGGAGCGGCTGCAACAGCCGCCGCGAATGATTTAGTAAGAGGAGGTGGAGAAGGTGTGGCCGTTGGTAATGATTTCAATTCTTCTCGGATGCTTTGTCTGATAACTGTTACGAGTGACTCTTTGTCGAGAAGTACTGCGCCGATCTCCAACAGGATTGGGGAGGCGCTACAAGGTACTCCTCGACCAGGGCCTCGGTGGCCTTCTGGATTTCGGCTACAGCTGTGGTGATCAACTTTTTGTTGTATGCGGTCACGCTTTTCCCCTCGTCTATTGCTTGGGTGATGGCGCGAGTTAAGTTGGTAACTACTGCCGCGAAGGAGTCGATATCCTTGACATCCTCGAATTGGGCGGGCAGTTCGATGATCGAGGGAACGATGGCTTTGGTCTTCTCTTTCTAACCTTTCGGCAAGACCGTTGCTTGCCAAGTCGATGGCGAGGGTGGTTCTGGCAGGATAGCTGGGGGTGTGGGGGAGAGCTATATATCAGCTCGGACTTGTGCGGGATCGGACTTGTGCAGCAAGGGCGGGGTTTGGGTATCTCCGCGCACGGACACCTCGACCAGTTCCGCCGGAGACATTGTGTCGTATCCGAAGCCCTGGGACTCTAGACTGGCCCTGAATGCACGGGACTGGGATGGTAAAATAATGGTACTTAGAATTATCTTACGACAACTTGATAATTTATTTGGTTTACTTTAGTATATATGTTCATTACAAATTAATCATTACAATTAGAAAAGAATACATATAGTTCTAAATAAATTTGTTTATTTTTATATACAGTTGCTTATAATCGTATATTGCTTGTACAGTTAAAGGTGTATTTCGACATAACGGCTCTGCAACTGCTGGTAACGGTGGTGTCCGCTAGCGGGCTGAGTACGCGCCCAGATGGTTCGCCACGTTGTCCCTACGCCAAGATATTTCTTCTTCCCGACAAGAGCGAGAAAAGCAAAAGGCGAACTAAAACGCTCGCTAACACTTTTGAACCCCGCTGGAACCAAACCTTCGTATATTGCGGTATACGAATCGCAGATATCAAAAAGAGAACTTTAGAGGTAAATGTAGTAGTTATTAATCTTTAATAGAACAGTTTCAAAACGGAATTTATTTCAAAATAGAAATCAATGTTTTGCAAATTTCAAACATCCCTCTGTCCAAAATATGTATTAAAAAATGAGACTTCTAAATAATAGAATTAAAAATAATATAGCAATTGCAATATTTTAGAACTACATACTGTTCTTAGATTTTCACACCTTAAGTGCCACAGAGAATCCACTATTGTGTTTAAAACTCTTTTTATCTGGCATTTTACCACAAAGTAACAGTGGCCGATGTAAGTCTATACATGCCTCAGATTTTTCATTTGGAGAAAAAAATGGATTTCTGTTTTGTTCAAAACATATTACTTTTTAGGTTACTGTATGGGATCTCAATCGTTATGGACCCAACGATTTTCTTGGGGAAGTACTTTTGGATTTGGATACTGTTTTGATGAACCACGAACCTAACTGGTATTTACTGAAGAGCCACGAAGAAACTGGTTTGAGCGTAAGTTTTCTTATTATCAGCGATATCTTATAGGCGTATTGAACAAAATTTAATGACATAAATTTAATACTCGCTATATTTTACAAGCAATTTTTGTACAAAATAATAAAAAAAAAACCAAAACAAAAATCAAAAATTACCAACAGAAATTAAACATTGCAAAATCTAACTTTTTCTTACTATGTTTACCACGCTTAAGATTGATTTTTTTACAAATACAGCTATACCGTGAGGAGGACATAGAGGGCGAGCATTTATCCCCGCCGTCGACTTCGACATCTCGCCTGTCGGACTCTGATACGCCCAGTGAGTGCGACCTCCGTCGCCACCATTCTCTTTCTAGTCTTGCCTCTAGTTCCAGTCCACCGCCACCAAACGAGGTATGCCATCATTACTATTATCATAACTATCATGATTATAATCAGTCGTATAACGCCCTCTGCTTGCAGTTAACATCACCCAAAGATTTCCACAATCCGGTCACTGTCCACTCAACATCACTGTCCGCATTCATTCATCACGATTCGCAACCTTCGTTATACATTCGGTGCACATTGTGGGGGGCCAGCCAGCATTACGTATACTATTACGTAAACACCGCTCAAGGTCCTTACGACATCCACGGCCCTCAATCTCTCTGTTATGGCAGTAAGCACTGTCCTTTCATATTTGCGCACAAAACTGGACAAATTATGAGTACGGCGATTCGTCTGTTCTCTGTAATAGTTACCATCATACATGCTGATATTTATTACTAGATCGAGACTATGCGATGCAGCCGACGCGATATTTCACCAGCAGGACGAATACGAACTGCCGGGATGGCTAAGGATCCAGTGAGTTAAGGCCAGAAGTTTATATTGTACATTTATTAATCTATTTATATAATAAAACTACAATACACGGTTATTGAGTTGTGATAAAAATAATATTTTTCTCTGTTGTTATATAACGCACTTATTAAATTATACAGTTACTGCTGCTATATTGCTTCTGGTATCATTAAAGTTAGTAGCGTTATAGGATAGGTGTGACGTGCTGGGTATGTTTAATTGATTTACAATACTTCTACAAAAACATTTTTTTTATTTTTAACACAGAGCAGTGGATACGGAGTGGCGCGTTCGCAGTCCGCTGCGGGTGCACGCAGTAAATCACCCCGCCGCTCCCTGTCGCCACCCAGCGACCGCGACGGAACTTGGCGCTACACAGGTGCCACGTCCTCCGACACGCCGGCACTCTGTCGACTGACAACAACGATTTATACTGCAAAATAATTTTCTTTTTAAAAATGTTTTTACTGAGTGGCCAGTTGGGTAGTTAACTTATGCAAAAAGGATGACATTGTAATGATATCAAAATCGGGTCTCTTGAGAAAAATGTTATGTATGCGATAGCAATAACAGAAGTGGTTTCTCATACACAAACCTCTTAAAAAACAAAGTCCTTTTATGAGGCGAAATGAATATTTATCTCACGCTATATTAAGCAGTCTACGGTCGCAAAATACATAACGACTTTCTGTGTCTGGAGACCCACAGCAAGCGGTCATGACCCCGCACGGAACACTCGCGTATCGCACGGTCTTTTGCATCTAACCATCACCACTTTACTGTCACTTACTATTTTATCTTCCTCTTGATTTTTATTTTCACGCATTTTCCACTAACCTCGTCCTTATCTACCTAATACGAGCACGCTCTTCACTTTCTTTGATAATTAGATAGATATTCTTTAACGTGAACGTAACGCAACCACCAGCTCATACAAACTCGCATATCACTTTTATTCTAGTTTCTCTTTCATAGGCAACATCATGATCGCGATCTTTATACATGTCGTTGCAAGCGTAAAGGAAGAAACGTATTCGTTGGAAGTGATAAAATTATGTTAATACAGGGAGTATAACGGTATGGTTGCACGAGATAGCAATGTGACGTTGCAGTGTGCGAGGAGAGGGGGGATGCGTCGCGGCTGCCGACGCACGCGTATGCACCGCGCTTCCAGTCACGTTCCGCCACCGCTACCCCCACCACCAGCCCTAAGAAGCGGCAGCTACCACAAATACCACACCAGGTACTGACCAATAACTCTCGCGAATCACCGGATTCGCCCTCGCGAATCACCGGATTCGCGAGCCAGCTTCGATAAAGCTGTAATGGTCACTATGACTAACAGCATTTACTTCTCC